>JBBPLX010000117.1:374-50654 GCA_038090015.1 Leccinellum albellum
AGCCTTGATCATATTCTGGTTCATTATCCGTGTCGAAGCTGAGATGGGACAATGGGTATTGAGACCGAGGACGAGCGAGACCGTTGCACTTGGTTGCCGAAGCCAACAAGGAGTCGGCTGGAGAGAGTGGTCTGCGGCCCGTTTCAGGTGTCAGTGGTTCCTAGTAACCGGTGTTAGCAAGACTAATATGAAAGGGAATTACTTACATATGGACAGTGGGATCGTGAATCAACGCTACGTGGACGTCTCGTGGAGCCAATAAACTTGACTCCCATCAGGTAACATATAAAACTAGAATCAGCCCTCCTACCGAGTCCTTAGCGATGGAAGACGGTCCACTCGACGCACGGGAGTGTTTCGATGGGGTCTCGACTAGTCGATCAGTCAGCCTCCGCCACTGGCAAGACACGCGGAAGCACATTACCTCGTATAGGTGGCGCAATGCTTTGCTCTCCCACCTCACGCTGCAACGCCTGGAGATCCTCACGGGACTCCGTCAACAATTTGTGCAGCTCCTGATTGTCCGCTTTCAGCATCTCATTGTCTACCACCAAAGATTCTACGACTTTGATGACTTCCGGGTCTTCTTCCGACGCAGACCTGGCGACATGCTAAAAACACGGAAATGAGTGACACGATGTAAAGTAAATCTCGAGAAGACCGACGGTAATTTGGAGGCCCTCCAGCTTAGAACGTACATCCTGCAGGAGTGACTCCGAAGACTCGAAACGTTGCAGGCGCCTGATCTCAAGGTCGTCTTGCAGGCGACGGACTTCGGTCTGTAATTTGTCTAGATGGGGATGTGAAAGGGCGTTCCTCTCAGCTTTATTGGAGGTGCTTCACCTGTGCGATCCTTGAGGGCAGCTAAACGCCCCTCTGCGAGCTTCGCCCGCTGACTTTGGCTGTTACGTTCTTGTCGAATGTCGTCATTTTCCTGGAGGACGGTGGAGAGCTTGGTGTCCAAGCCAACGGTACGCGCGTGATGGGCACTCAATCTCGACACTGTACTACGTGCCTCTTCCAACTCGTGTAACAAGGTCTTATTCGACAACTCGATCACCTCGCTGTTCACGAGTGCTTGCGTGAGCCGCTGTGCGAGGTATCCGTCAGGACGGTCGCACACGGATCTAAAGCGGACGTGAAAAATCAACCTTGTCGAGTGATGCATTCACTTTCAACAGTTCGGCCACTCTCGCATCCCCTTCGTCCTGGTCTATCTCGGCTTCCGTGGATATGCTGTCTTGGGTGGCTTTCCGTAGCACAGAACTACCTTGCTGTGGTGGGGTGAGGACGGGGCTTCATGGAGCGTATATGTGAGATGGACACAAACCTCGTGCCTGCGAACATACACCTCATGGCGCTGGAGCAATGCAGACCCGACTTCTGCGATGGGGGTTAGCACACCAATGGTAGGGTGCTCCGGGGAGACTCACCTGCACTTAGAACGAGCCTGCTCTCGAGCTTGGACTTGAGAGCTTGCCAGGCCTTTGTAGAATCGCAGTGTTCACTTCCGCAACAACAAGAGATCTGGGTCTGAGGCTCAGGGGAAGGGACTCTGGAGAAGTTAGTGAGGGCAAGAGTGAGGTCGTCGATGGTGGAGGTTGCATGATCAAGGCTGTTGGCCAGAGGAGAGTCTGGAGTAGCTGGGCGGTCCAGGTTGGCTTGCATCTCAAGAGCCGCTGGGACGAGTCAACTCGTTCAACTTGTTGAATTGAAAGGGGATCCGTGAGAATTACCAGAAACTAATTATGATACACCTGTAATGCAATCGATATTACACATGACTCATTCCAATCCGACAATCTTGAGTACCAGCTCCGAAATCCATGCAGCAATCCTACTCCACTGATTCCTGTTTGGGGCTAGAAATTGGAAGCTCGTTGCAAGTCCTTCCATGCTCAGCTCCTCCAGTCGCTTCTTCAATCCGTTCCCTTCATCGATAGTGCTCAGAGTGGACGCCGATCCCCCTTGCACCGTCAGCGTATGCATAGGATCTTGAGAAAGGCGGAAGATATTTGACACAGCTCTGATGATCGACGCATTGCCTGACACGGCAAATGTCTCTTTGATCTTATCCTGCAATGCATCATAGCTGGGTAGGATCCACGAGTCAAAACAGCGTCAAAAGAAAACAAAAGAAAACACGCACATCATAGATAATAGATCCGGATAAGCAATGCTAACGTCCAAAAGCAAGTTATACAACATCTCAGTCTCCGCATCATCTCCTTGCGCAGTAGAGAGCATTGTGGTGGCAAAGGAAACGACGAGCAATGCTGCTGTGTTGTCCGTAATTGGAAGCATGTCAACTTCGATGCGCGGGACGAAATCACTGTTGTGCGATGGTCTTGTGTAAGGGGTAAATCCTTCAGCACGGCAGTCTTGCAAAAGTTTGATGTATGACTCGCGTGTCGTGGAGAATGGAATTAAAGCGACAAAGTAGCCCAGCGCATCAGACGACAGTGCATAGGATGCGCCTTCCGGAGGCTTTTCGCCGCAGCGTACGGCTACAGAGAGCAGACTTCTGAGAACAGTCTCCGCAGATGATTTGAGGTGACTATGGCGAACGCCCTTGAAAATGATAGAGGCCAAGGAGAAAGAGAAACTTGACTCAAAGGATAGGCATAGGAGGCGGTCCAACTGGCACACCGTATCCTCGAGCTGGGTTCGGCCGTCCAAAAGGACATTGGGAATTGTGTTTTCATCAAATGCACCATGCAGCTCAAGCGTTTCAGTCGTCGCACGCAAGAGGTCTGCGGCCTCAGCGTAAATGGAAGTATAGCTGGACTGAAGCAGCGCAACCGCGAGCCAAAACACCTGACAGAGGTATCGTGATCCCTCCGGCAAGGAGGGAACCACTTTGCAGATGCATCGAAGCATGCAAACCACTGCTATCGTATCTGTCTCGGTGGACTGACCCAGGGCAGTTTTAAATGCAACGAGCATTTGATAGACGAGATCATCGTCCACTTCCGAGGTCGCCAGTGTACCAAGTACGAGGAATGCCCTCGCTTGTATCGCGGTGGGAAGTTGGAAAGCCGTCGATGTAGCCAAGCTCATCCACCTTGCTCGCCAAACATTCAAGACCCCTGAGATACCGGTGAATATGATAAAAAAGCAAGTATGGCCGGAGTGCTTGCCTTTGGAACCTGCTGTGACTTCAACAATCCTCACAAGCAACCGTATCAAAGCTTCTTGGGAGTCGATCATCGCCTTGTCGTTCGGTGGGTCGTAGTTGCAATATTCGCTTGTACTTGACTGCCGTGCGAGACCAAACAACTGCAGGGTTTCGATGGTGATGAGCTCATCCATTAGTGCACGTAAATCAGGCCCGCTTGCATCTTCCGCTCTGGCAAGGAAAAGCGACTGCAGGAAATTCATGATAGTCCCATAAACAGACTTCCGAACGAGTGTTTGTCCGGTCCCAGCTACAAGGGTAACGACATGGCAAATGTCGGGAACGTACAGCTGGTCGAAAGCTGCCTGCTTCGAATGATTGCTGGATATGAGAGCAAACCGGGTCAATGTAGCAATTTCATTCCAGTGGACGTTCTCGGGTAATGTCCTCGAAGGTTTCAAGGATGTTTTCCCAAGGACTTTTCGTAGCTTGGAAAATATCTTTCCTCGGACATTAATGGAGGCAAGCGCGGCTGCAGTCCTGGCAATCGTTTCAGACCGGCGTGAACCGATACCACCGTCTGCTGCAGCGCGGATCAACTCATCAAGAACCACATTCACGATTGTCGCATCCAGTCTCCCGATTTCGACCCATATATGCTTGTGGATCAGGGATGAAATCTAATCGAGTGTTCCAAGATCGTCAAGGATAACGACGTAAGGGAAAGCACACACCTCCAAGTCTGCAATCGTCAGATCTATCAACGTGCGAATGCAATCTCGCAATCGTGCCCCCGAGTGCTCGTATAAGGGGTTTGAAGGGTTGCAAAAGTGTGCGAGATTTTTGACCCAAGGACTCATATACTGGAGACAGTTGATGCGCTGTGCAATTCCAGCCTTATCCATCCCAGTAGAGATTACAGTCAAGAAATCGAGTGTGAGCTGGGGAGCGAAGCCTGCGAGGCGGTCGCTTAGACTGGTAACAAAAGTAGAAAGGTCGCCGGGAATAATCCCGGCTGGCAAGGTGTCAAAATCAAAGCAAGACACCAAGATCGTAAGCTTGAGCTCACCTTTAGACGCGATGATCGGGTTCTTGTCATAGTCAAGATATGAGCAGATCGCGCCCAGGAGGTCATAAGCGGCACCGCGAAGCTCTTCAATGTCTGAATTGATATTAATCATACCCACGTGCAGGAGCGTCGCAGAGATATTAGAAAATCTCGGGAACCTCTCAATACGCAGGACTTGGCTGTCACGAAGTTGGCTCTTCGCGGCCCTAATGGACTGTGAGAGAATGGTGAGCCGTAAAAAATGTTGTGCTGTTGAAAGCGCACACCTTGACGATGTTGTCGCGATGTGGCGAAGAGAAGTAAGAAGTTACCCCCTGCCTGCTTAGCCTTATGATAAATTCATGTGGATCGAGACCAGTCGAGACATTGTATGCGTCGCTGACGTCGGCCAGAGATATAATCTCGGTCGATTTACATGAAAGAGTGGGTGAAATGACCGCCGCTCGAATCTGTTCCGAGTGTCATGTTTATAGAATATCCAAGCTAAAGCTACTCACCGAAGTTATGCGGATGTGAGTGAGCGCAACCTGCATATTGACTGGCATGCGTATATCATGGGCTTGTCTCATTGTCACCTCCGCGAAACTCGTATTATTTTCATGTTCCAGAGATGCTATGTTCCGAGTTACATCCACACTCGTAGAGAAGTCTAGGCACGTACTAGGGTATTCGAGAGCAGGTAGGCATGATTGAGGGACATGTTGCAGAAGCTCGGTTACTGAAGAACAGGCTTTGATGCCATGTGAGAGGATGGTACCTGTCAGCGAGTTCAACAAATGTTATAACTTGTGGACGGGAAGGACAGCACAAACCCGCAGATATGTTGTACATGCGCCTTAAGTAGCGTTGGGTTAACGAGTTGGCGTTCAAAAAGTAACCATTGATAAACCGCTGGCGCACATCCAGAGGTATGAGCTGGGAGCATGTCTTGAGCCACTGGACGGGAATTTCAGACGTAGATGTGAACGAAGTGCAGTCGAGGATAATTTCGTAATGTCTTTTCTCGTACTCGGGACTAGTCAACATCTAAATTGTACAAGGTTAAAAGATACAGACTCGGAGCTGAACAATACTTACCTTTAAGATATGATACATCAACAATTCAATGTCGAGTGCCTCTACGTCTATTTTACAAACACGCAAGACGAAGACGGCAGGTACATCCTAGAAGAAGTGTTAGTGACGTTGATAATCATATCTATCAGCTTACCTCGGCAACGTCCGCCGACAGAAAGATATCACGGACAGGCTCAATATTTCGGTGAGAACAACGACTCATCAGCTCAGTGAATTCTCGATGTTCTGAGCTTTGCAGCAGAGAAAGACGTGGTACTTCTGGAGCTTCCTGGAGCTCGACAAGAAGGTTGCATAGTTGGTCCCATGCACGCCTGGCGCCCAACGTCACAGAATCATCCTCATTGTTGGGCTTCACATAGCTGAGCAGCTCTTTACCGATCTTGTCTGCATGCTTATCCAGAAAGCGATGCAACACAACCGTGTCCGTGTCGTCTGCAGTAGTACCTAACCATTCCCCGCCATCCTCCTCAGCGGCTGTTGCGGAGTATTTCTGCACAGATATAGATTATGAGTTTCGTTCGTGTGTACATCAGGATGCTCACATTAACTTCGCTGAGGAATCGTGTAACGTTGGTAATGTTCGCCTTCAAAAACTCATTTAAGCAAACCATGTGTGCCTCCTTTGCGAAAAAAATGTTGTTAGCTAAATTTTGCATGACTTTAGCGATGATCATAAGGCCTCGGCGAATGACTCCGTCGTCTGTGGGTACTTCAATGTCGACCGTTTCCGGGGCAACGATGGCAGGAGAAATAAACCTGAAGGGAAAAAAACAATGAATATTGGTTGTCGCAGTGTTTGCATTTATTGCACTTGCCGTAGAAATATAAAAGCACCCAAGGCAGCGAACTTGGATTCAGGCCAGACTTGATAACTGAAAAGCATCAGATAACATGACCCTGAATGACACATTAATCCTTACACTGCTTTGGCCAGGTGAGCACACACTTCACGAAACATTCTTCCAGAAAATGAGTGATGAAGTTTAGCGAGCGGAAGAGATGCTTACGGTGGGAGGGCAGGAACTGAAGAACCAATAATCTCAAGGAAGGACGACGCAATAAACTCAACATCTCGCTGATTCTGCTCCAACGTGTGCTTCGGAGTTTTTGTGGGGTCGAGGTCGTAGGCATGGCCCTGAGGCATTGACGCCATAGTCTTGATTAGTGGTAGAATGAGACTACGGAGGTAGTTATAGCCGTGTATCTTTGCAAATGCAGACAAGAATCTTGTGCAAGTGGAGTTGCTTCGAAACAGGTCCGCATCACTAGCTATCGGGATGTCAGTTTGTGCAAAATTCAAGAGGTCAGAGTTACCTGTGTGAGCAATTTCTCGGTCTATCATTGTTTTGAGCAATGCTACCAGAGAGGCGCGAGTGTCAAAAATGTTCATGAGCACCGAGATCATCATATCAACCTCGCTGGCTGGGCAGCATTCGCATATCACCATGGCAAGGACCATCTAGATGCCTGTGAGCAAGGAATTTTCAGAAACTAGACAACAATTCGTACATCAGACCCTTTGACAAGCTATCGGGAAACTTGTTAAGTCGAGGTAGGATGCATAATAAACGGACATACCTCCCGCAGTTGGTTCCGGCGAGCTTGCAGCTCTGGATTACGTTGAGGCTCGAACTTCGTGCCCTTGCCCATTACACGAGCGAAGACATGAACGAATATAGTCCGTTTTCTGACGTCTGAATCATAGGCTAATGCGATGCAATGTTTCACCCCGTTCTCCGAATTGGCGACTACTAGATGGGAGAGCCCGGTAATTACTAGCTCCCGCACGTCGGCTTCTCTTGGGGATGTTGATGATCGCTATATGATGGTGAACTTGGCGTCAGGGATTGTAAAGTATGTATATTACCCTTTGTACCGAAGGAACATCCAAAGTGGAGTCGGAAGTCTGGAAATGTCATGTAGAAACGACAAAGGACGGAGAAAAAGAACATACAGATTGCTCTGACTGGCACACATCAAGAGCTCTCAGAAGGGCATGTGAGTACCTGATGAACAGACGCGACACAGCGTGTCCCAAGTCATCTCCGTCGTGAGGTACGCTGATATCGATGGATTGCAACTTGAGACGATCGAGGAGCCGCACTGCCGTCCGTAAGGCACTTATATTGATGTCATACTGAAGCTGAATAGCGTCAGCTTCTATATTCTGTAACGAGGATTTGTTCAAACACGGCCCTATAGACATCCACGCATAACTATAACTCACCGACGACGGATCTTGGAACCATTCCATAATCGTGTCCAAAATTCGGTTTCGCGACAAATCATCCTTTCGAAGCGTTAGGGCATCTGTGCGCTCGCAGACACTGCAGACCAAGCCACAAAACTTAACGCGAATACGATATGAAGCTGGATCGCTGAATCTGGTGATAAATCCAACAAGAACATGAAGCAGTGACCCAAGGTCGATGCTCAGTGCTTCGTCAGGTGGCATCTGTGCATTATCAACGAGTGATTTTAGCACCGATATGAGCTTTACGGGCAATCAGCATTGGCTAACCAACTAATCAAAACTCTTATAACTAACTTGGTCAAGGAACAATCCATATTCATCTTTGAATTCAGAACCAGCACCATCGGTGATGTTTCGGCTGATTCTAACGGAGGATCGCTCAAACTGACCAATATCGAAGAGAAACCGACTTACTCGTCGAGGTGCTTGAACAGTCTCACGAAAAGACGAGGGCTGAGTTCTGAACCCAACGCTTCCCTTGCCACTTCGCGCACGCGGATAGCATCGTCGACGAGCGCGGCTGTTAAGAATTCGATGAAAATATTGACTAGCTCTGCAGGGTCTCTCAGAACACGCATTTCATCGGGAAGGAACTCCGCCGGAATAACCGCATTCAATGCGCCAGGCTCGTGTTCATCCTGGACGGTGGCACCGCCGAAGGCAGCCAAAAAGAGGGTCAGGTTCCGCCATTGGAAAAATTTCTCCTATGTTGAAAATTAGCATAAATTACCTGGTATCAAATTAATTATCCGCACTTCCATAAGCAAACTCTGCTCTTGCTTGCTCAGATATATCTCGTCGAAAGCAGCAATGGAAGCAAGAGGGTTTGGAACGACGAATTCCGACAGCGCGCTCCAACGCCAGAAACACTCTTCCCATACAGCGATGTTGATAGGGGATGTGTAGGCCACTAAACGCAGTAGCTTTCGTACACGCTTTTGTTCGCGCACGCGACCTTTCTCTATGTTAGTAGGAGCCATCCTACGATTGGATGACTTACCAACAACGACGACACTAGGGTCACCCAACTGCTCATAAATTGGGTTTCGCTTTGACCGCTCTTCTTCTGTTAGGCCCATGTTTACTGGAGCGTCAGGGTGACGTTCGGCCTGCGCGATGAGGCGAAGACCTTGAGCCGCAAGCTGTGAGACCTCACTGTTCACAGAGGTAAGCGAGACCAAGAAAGATATTTCGCTGAGGGCGAACGCTGGGACACGGTCCGGATTAAACTGTAGCTGTTTTGCATGATCACCCTATACACTACGTAAGAATTTATACCTAGGCAAAGTGGTGAATGTACCTGGCTCCTCCTGTAGTAGGTCTCTATAACCTGATGACACACAGATATCCAAAGTCTTTGGTCATCGGGCTCAAGTCTGGTCATAAGAAGCTTCTTTGACTGGCACAGGAGTGCGGTACCCCTTATGAAAGTTAAGCCTAGAAAGCAGTAGGCCCGATGACGGGTCACTTACAAGCTCTGCTTTAATCGATCCTCAAGGTAGGAGTAAATTGGGTCGCTAGGAGTCATTCGGAAAAACATATCCACGAGACATTGGAAAGTTGTTGCAGCAGATATCTTGACCGAGGTATCTGCTTCGGAATCCCAAATACGCGTGAATGAGATACTCCATTGGAGTGTGTCCTCCTCATCCACTGGAAGCATAGAATAGCTGGGATCCGCGCGCCAAAGGGCCAGAATTGCTAAAAGTAACAAATCCTTGTCCGTAAGCGTCTCTGAAGTGAAACGCTTGGCTTTAGGTCGTGTCGCTACTTTTCTGACGTTGCCATTCGCATCGATCTCACTGCGACGTATCGACGCTGTCTAACCAAATGTGTGAGCGATGACGATACAAAGAGGCCGAAATGATGGTACCTCATAAATCCTTCTGGATCTCAATGTGACAATCCTTCGGAGATTCTCCATTGAAGGCTGCCACGGGAGACGAGTAGCCTAAATCATCATATAAGAATCTCTATGCACTGTATTCAAGAAGAGATACCTCTGACGCAAGGATTGATGCAGCCTTGATAGCACAGATCTTGACAGCGTCCGCTCGTTCAGGCTCCAGACATTGTACAAAGAGCGAGGTCGATTCATCCTTTGGGAGGAAACGGAATACTGCGACGAGCGCCTCCGAGTACGTCCCAATATCAATCTCGTCGAATGCATCCCAGAATGGTTTTTGCCTCACACCAGCCAATATAGCTATCTAGAGGTCGATCAGCCGGGCACACCATGCCCTATGATGCACACCGTACCTTGATCTCATGTGCAATATCCGTTGCGAGGTGTCTCAATGGTAACTCATCTTCAGGCGAAATTCTGAAACCTGCACGACACATGTCGATCGCACAGACAAATGCCACGTCCGACAGCTTTGAATGTGTGTTCACGTGGCGGACAAGGTCTTCCATAAACCGAACATCTTGCTGTGTCGAACGAGTAAGTATCGCATCAGCGAAAACTAGTGTACCTACCTTTCGATGGGAAGAGGACTTTTGGAACTGCATAAAGTTAACAGTGCGAGAATGGATGTCGATTTGATAGTCCGTAGCTAGTCGATCAGTCCACAAAGAGGAAAGAATGGTGAGGGTGGGCCAGAGAGCTCGCTCTCGACCAGGCTCGTTGGCAATGTAGAGGAGATCGAAGACCCGTTCGGCGGACCCTTCAAGCTTTCCCCGAGTTCGAACAGCCTCGTTGTATTCGTGAGGATAAAGTTCTACCCAGTTCCACAAGGCCATTCGAAGAGGAATAGCGACCGCAGCTTGGGCCTGTTTTTTCATGTTCACAAGGAGTGACGATAATTCGTGAAGGACCTGGACAAGACGTGATCTATCCATGGCACTGTGAGTCATGAGGAGTAAATCGACAGTGTCTGGGTTGTCCTCTGCCGTGTTGGCGAGATAATGGATTTTTGTACGAATGCGATGGAAAACTACCATCCAATTGGAGGCAGACAGGCAATATACTATACGACCGGCAAACTTGCTTATGAGGATGTTGAGGGCCATGGTCGACTTGACAAGCGCCATGTGAGTACGCTCGAAATGAATTGCACGGTTGAAACCCTGTGCGGAAACTGCACCCGAAGAGTGAAAGGAGTTGGCAGAGGGCTTGAATTTGAGAAGAGGCTTTGACGCTTGAGAAATGTGCGGAGGGAGGGGTGGACCATCATGTGCGTGGTCGTCCGGGGTCGGGATAGGTATGTCGACGGACTCGAAATCATGGAGAGAAGCGTCTGGAGCAAGGTTGGAAGAAGACATGAGCCGACTCTCTGGGGCAGCAGTTTGTCGAAGATAGAGAACCATGACGCTCAGGATATAGCGTGCACAGTTGTCATCGAGCGGATCTAACTCGACCCAAGGATGGGGAGGTGTTGAAGAGGAGAACTCTGAGGATGGCTTGTGAGGTGCCCTAGAAGGGAGAGAGGCAATATTATTTCCGAGAGTTTGTCCAGAAATCGAACTTGGTTTGCTTGCAAGAGAACCGGATGGAGGGTGGTCATCTTGACGAGGGGACCATCTGGAAGACATGGCCACGGACAGGATCTTGAGGATAAATAACTGTGACTGGAGAGCCTCTGTGGTCATTGCTTCGGCGGCGTCGATTTGCTATTCCGGCGCGCATGTGAGCGAACGATGAGAGGGAAGTGGAAGAGACGCACCTTTGCAAGACGTTCGAGGAGCTCGCTGAGTGACCATGCAATGATATCGAGGGAGTCGTAGGCAAGCTCGACGAGAGCATCGACGGCGCCCTGGGTAGCTGGATCGCCCTCGACCACATCCAACGCAAGACCAGAGTTGACGGGTAACTAGGAAATGAAGAGATGTGAGGAGTGGACGAGACGCGTGGAGGAGGACACGGACCTTGTTCTTTATCCTGTTAATGAGTGCCTGCACGTTTTTCTGCTGAGGGGTTGCCGAGGCGGCGGTGTAGGCTATGGACGGGGGCTGGGTGAGACCATTTCCGAGACCGTGGTGAGAATCGTTGCTTCTGTGGGTTCTGGACGAGCCCCCAGACGAGGCGGGGTGTCCAGCTGACGCGGACGGCCTGCGGATTGGCATGGGTGGAAGTAGCCCACCTGGAACGAGCAAAGGACGTCGCTCGTTCGTGCGAGAATCCGAAACCTAGTCTGCTGCTTATGTAATAATAACGAGGCTTGTCGACAACTCGCACATACTTATGTACTGACGAAAGCGAGCAGGGCCTGCCAGTCAGCTAACTTGAATAGTATATATGTAAATATGACTTTAGTCTCGCTACAGTCGAATGCTGCGCCCTGGGAAAGGAGGTGGAACCTCATCCCAGTCACGTGTGGGTGGGAGGGACCCATATGGACCCGCAAAAGGCAAGGGACTCGGAGTCGGGTGGATTGAGAGTATGATCGTGTCGATCCAAGTTCAGTTCGGACGCTGAAGGCCAACTACATTGTTCGCCATTCCGGGCGAACTGGGGTGCGTGTCCTCGTCATATTGTGCACTGAATCGAGCTAGCTTTGCTGGTGCCGCCACGGGCAAGGCTACAGCTACTACGCTCTCCCTGGGGCCAGGTAGGTCCATACGGTCGACTGAACGACCTGTCAGAATATTAGCCTTGACGGTTGTTTCCCAACTCCGACCGCAGACTCTCCGCGAGGACGTATATTGTCTCCAATCATTTTATTTTTTTCGTTTCAGGCCTCCTCTTTCTCTCTATTCATTCTCCTTACCGGCCTCCCCTTATCTTAACCCCCGTCTAAACACGCATCATCGCTCGCATCGCATCGCATTGCTGTCTTTTTCATCTCCCCTCTTCCAATCAGACTCGCTTTCGTGCAGTACTTAGTTAATCGTTTGTTCTTTCGTATTTCAAACAGGGCGCCCCACTTTCTTCCCCTCCTCATGTCTCGTCCCGACTCCCATGATCTTTCTTATCCACCAGGTCTTACACAGCCTCGTTCCGCCAACGTCGATCAGATCAGTTCTCAGTATCAGTCCTCTTCGCCTGCTAGCCGCTCAGCACCGCTCGATCGACGATTATCGCACTCCCTGGCCGTACATCCAGCCAATTCGGCACCCTCGGCAACTTCCCGCTACGGAATGCACATACAGGACAAGGAATTCAACCCTCCCCCTTCCCAGCTCGACGGTTGGTCCGCTTTATCAACCAGGCGCACACCTTTCTCCACCCCCCATCTCTCTTCTTCCAACCACCATCGTTCCCCCACTGTCCCCACGCCTCCCGCCGCCCTCTCCGCTAGCCCGGCGTATCACAACTCTCCCTCGGACAGCGAGCAGCACGACTCTTCCTTTTTACGTCCATCTATTCCCCCCTCTCGTGATCATCACTCCGTCGCCTCGGGTACCCCTTCCCCGCCCGGCAACCCTAACTCTGTCCTGCTCCTCTCTACTCTCTGGTGGACTGATCTTGAACCCTGGATGGACGAGGAGTACGCAAAACAAGTTTGTGGCTTGATGGGTTGGGACCCCGTCAACATCAGGGTGCCCACCGTTCCATCCGACACTTCCGGCCAAGCATCCAATAATCCGGGATACTGCTTCTTGACCTTTCCATCTCCTTCCGTCGCAGCTTCGGTACTCAGCCAGGTAAATAGTACCAACGGCGCACCTCCCCTCACAATGCCCAATTCGAACAAGCCGTTTGTGCTTAATTGGGCATCCTCGATACCTAACTCCATCGCATCTGCTCTTTCAGCTCCCGGCGTGGTCGTGTCTCAGGCGCAACAGCAGTTCCCGAAGGAGTACAGTATTTTTGTTGGAGATCTTGCTCCTGAAACGTCCAACTCTGACCTAGTGGCGGTATTTCGCAACCCGGTGCTTGGTTTACGGAACGATCGCGAACCGAAGTTCATTCGCCCTTTCCTTAGTTGTAAGAGTGCGAAGATCATGCTCGATCCCGTCACCGGTGTGTCTAGGGGATACGGTTTCGTCAGGTGAGCGAGAAAGTCGGCTTCTGGATTACGTGTCGCCACTCAATCTTTCTACTTTAGGTTCACCGATGAGGCGGATCAGCAGCGCGCTCTCATCGAGATGCATGGCCTGTATTGTCTTTCTCGCCCAAGTGCGACACTTTCCCATTAAATCCTGATCCTGTTTCCTGATTCTATGGTACAATAGTGCGAATTTCACCTGCAACGGCAAAGTTCAAACCTCAGCAAGTCTCTTTGGACATCCCACTAGTCCAGCTCCCCATAAATCCTCGCACGGCTGACTCGAGAGGTAGCAACTTAACGGTGTCGATACCGTTGTCGAATAGCAACCAAGTGAGAAGCGTCTCATCTCCAATAGCTTCGAAAAGTGGAGCCCCTTCAGCTACGCCAGTTGGGTCCTCAGGCTCCGGATCATCGCTCACTACGAGCGGTTCGGGATCTGTTCCTTCTCTAGGCTCTGGATCGAGTACTAGCGTTTCGTCTGGTGCTCTCACTTCCGCATCCTCGGACGACATGGTCAACTTTGCTCCGAACCTATTAGCGCAAGTCACACAACAATTTGGTTCCGTTGTGAAGGGAAATAACGCTGCTGGTATTTCATCGATTACCTCGGGTGTTGCACCAGACTCTCATGAGGGTGCGTTGCCGCGTTACATAATCTCAGAGGAATCGTGGAAGCACCATGCCCAAGCACGGGCGATTCTTGGGAACTTGATCGGACCAAATGGTGAACAACTCACTTCGACGGATCCGTATAATACGACCGTCTTTGTTGGCGGTCTATCACCTCTTATCTCTGAAGAGACACTACGAACTTTCTTTACTCCATTTGGAGATATTCACTATGTAGGCTCATTCATTATTTGTCTCCTTTCCTTCCACTCATAAGACATATCTACAGGTCAAAGTTCCCGTCGGGAAGCACTGCGGCTTCGTGCAGTTTGTTCGCAAGGCGGATGCGGAGAAGGCTATTGAAAAAATGCAAGGCTTCCCAATTGGTGGAAGTAGGATTCGATTGAGTTGGGGGAGGAGTCAATGTATTCATTCGTTTCTTCATACTTCTATCACCGCTAATTGACTTTTTAGATAAAGCTGCTCAGGCGGCAGCACAGGCGGCACAGGCGGCCGCTCTTCAGGCGCAATTACAAGCACAGTTGCAAACCCAGTTAGCTTCGTCCCAAGTCAACTTGTCGCCCGAACAGGCTCTCCAACTCCTGCAGAGACTTGGTCCTAATGGTATGGGAGGAGTAGGCGGCTCAGACATGCCCATGATGGCCGAGTCTGACTTTCGAGGGAGTGACGAAAAGTCTCGGGCATTTTTGGGGAACCAAGTCTGCGGCGGAGCTACCAGCGTGCACACGCTGTACGACACTTACGCCACGCCTGTTTCAGCGCGTTCCCCAGTAGCCTTGGAAGGGATGGATCCACTGCAACATATCAGATCGCAGATTCACACATCTTTTTCGCCTTTCTCGCCCGATCCTAATGCCTACGTTCTTGATGATCGCAAAAGGGGCTCGGTTGATCTGGTAAATGCAGACTCCTTGTTGCAAACATTAAATCCTTTCCCGTCCAACTTTGTGGATGGAATTACAATTACCGATCGTACGCCCCGGACCTCTAACGGCAGTCACCAATTTGGCTCGCACTTTGATGGCCCCAGTCGAATGGTTGAAACCGGCCGTTCCAGTTCTCGCCAAGAGCCGGTTTCTAGACCATCCTCTAGCCAGACTTCCCAGGGGCAGTCTACTCGTCACGACGCTCATAAGGAGCATGATCTCTTCCATGATCTCAACGGTACACTAGCAAGTCTCGACTTGGACTCCAATAGCCCGTGGAGACCCGCAGACAATTCGACTGAGCGCAACCCCTCTTGCTAAACGCCCTAATGCTACTTCATTTCATTCTGTAATCTTTCTCCTCGGCGTGTTTCACCCTTTCACCTCGTTTTATAGTTACTTGTTGCCTTTCAGAGCTCGTGGTCGGGTTTTCTGGGTCTACTTTACCTAGCCTCTGGCAGGACCCACAAACTATTTATCAACACATCGGATTATCTATCGAGCTTTGCTCCTGTTACCCTTGATCGCTCTCGACATGCGCACTCTATATAACGTTTTGTTCTGTCTCTGTCGTCAGCTTATTTTGTTTGTTCTTGTTTTGTGTTCTTATCCTACAGCACTGCTCATCCTCCACGGGGCGGAACGCAGGGAATCTGCATAGCGACTTTGTCTCTTGGCAATTGCATCCCATTCCATTTTCACATAAGATAGCTTTCGTTCATACTCTATTAACATCACATGGTGTGACAAGAACCCAAGTGAGATCCAAGGTTTAGATTACTGTACTATCGTTGCACGCTGCAACTTGCGACGATAGAATAGAACTCGGTATAACGAGAATACATACTAAAGAGAGGGAAAGAGATAGGCCTAAACGGCACTGGAGTCCTGTAGTAGTAAGGGCATGTCAGCCCTCTCGAGGTCATCAAACACACTGAGAGGAAGGTGATCACGGCATTTTTTGCTCGCAAATGCAGCTTTTCTGCTATTCAAACCCTTGTAGTAGGTCCATAAAACGGAGGGAACGAGTCGCATGCCCGTTGTGCAAAATTATTGTCAGTATCGCGACCAATAGAGAGATTGAATGGCGTGAACGCGGTTACCAGTGACTCGCCAACTCAGACACCGAGGCTGTGCTGCACGCACCGCATGGTCTCCAGTGAGACCGAGTGGAGTGCTGATATGAGGTTCTTTTCGAGATCACTTTCAGATAAGGATAGGGAGCTCACGATACTTCCATTTTGCATAGCTCCAACGCTGTTCAATGAGATTCAGCTCGCCGTGGAACTTTGGCAGAAAAACTACTTGAAACCCTTGTCCCTAGTGCCTGTGCCCCACAGTTTTGCTTCGTGTGGCATGGGCTTGGTGTTGTAGGCTCACTGACATGCTCCAAGTCCTGTCATTGCCAGTGTGATGCTAAATGAATTCCATAGTTCATGATTCACCTGGTACCATCTTGTACATGCATTCTCCTTGTTATGCTTCTCCTGTAACTGTTGTCTGGCCTTTTTTAGGTTGCGTTTTGTCATTGTCAGGCTGGATTCCCACCAATGTTGCTTTGTCATCAAGGTTCTCCATACAACCTCCTTGCACGTCTTATAACTTCTCAATTACAGCCCAAATACACTTTTTGCTTTCGGACGGGTCTGAGGGATAATGTCCTCCACTTCTGTCATAGAGTAGAATTTTACTTTACATAACTGTGAGCTAGTTATAAGCAAATGTAACGCTTTTGCACGCCAAAAAGCAGTCAGCGCGACAGAATTCATCGCGTGATGCCTTGATAGAGTATGAACGAAAAATATCTTAAGTACCTGCGCAAAGTAGTTGCCTTGGCAGCCAATGCGAACCTGTGTACGACACGCGAGGTCACAGAACGCGAAGTGATTAAACATTCTGTGGTATATAAAGTATGTAAAGACGCTCATTACGTGCGCCATCAGGAATACAACCTAGAGAGGTCAAACAACGCACTATGTAGAAGTGGAGTCAACATAAGTCGTGAGCAAGCGCATAATTTGTAGATTGCGGCGTGAAAGACCAAGAAAACATGACTTAGGCAGTTTCATGGCCTATAAGTTTGAGACGCTATTCAAAAGACCAGCTCGACCAGTTGCACCGAGTCCCTCACCCATCTCCTCTCCAAAAACGGCACCCGAGCCAGAAGCAACTTGGTTGCCACCCGTCATCTGACCAATGACGTCACTCTGAAGCTGCATAGGCACAAAGACAACTTTGCTGTTCGCAGACCGCGCCATCTGCTGCAATGCCTCCAGCTGACGGATCTGCATGGCGGCAGGAGAAGCCAAAATATCGGCTGCTTGACGCATGAGTCGGGCGGCATCCACTTCGGCACGAGCGGCAATAACTTTGGACTCTCCGATCCGCTTTTGCTGAGCGGCAGAGGATAATGAGGCTGAGACCTCAGGGCTAAAGATGATATCCTTGATAAGAATACCCTCGATAGCGACACCCCACTTGTCGGCGACGTCACCGACAATCTCTGCAATCTCAAAAGCGATTGCTTCGCGTTCGGTGACAACGCTCTGGACCGCACGAGCACCGACGACGTGACGTAAAGTAGTTTGAGCACGCTCGGTTAGTGCTTGACGGAGGTCGGTAATACCAAAAGCAGCACGGTAGGGATTAGTGATCTGGAAATAAATGACGGAGTCACTGTGTCCAAAATTAGGCACGGAACACATGAGTGACGAGCATCAGCAAACTCACATCTCGACGTTGACATTATCGCGTGTGATGACGGTTTGCCTGCCGATAGGACTTATTTGTATTTTTACATCGACCACCCGAAGGGACTCCGTGCAGACATTAACCTGAACGAGACCAGGATCCACGGCTTTGTAGAACTGGCCAAAGCGTGTGACCAAGCCGACGGAACCTTGGAGCAATGTGTGAGAGAAGGGCGGAACTACGAATGAAATGACCTTACCCTGTTGGACGTTGCGGAACGGGTTCGGGCACGGGCAGCACGGGATAGCACCAAGGAATCCGACGACAGTACCCAAGCCCTGAAGGAACGAACCATAGATTCCATGCGTTACCTAATTGCATCATGGACGGTGAGCACAGGATAGGACGACAACGAGGACGGAACACGAGGACGGAACACGAGCGCACTTCGCCAGTCCCCAGATCTTGGGCATATGATTGCTTGGACCAGAATATGAGAAAGATAAGCGGTGGGGTATCGCGGTGGTCTTACCTGCATCTCACTGCGTTTGAGGGGCTGTACGCTGATCATGTGAGCCTTACCCTCGGCAGCTTGACGCTTGGAGGTACTAGACTCTTCTGTAACTGCAGACAGTGAGCCTTGCGTCATTGTGATGAATGAAAAGAGGGATACAGACCATGAGGGGCATCGTGGTCTACGACATTGCCGTGGGATGGGCTGGGTGAGGGAAGACGGACCTTGCGGTCAATAGTGTCGAGTCCGTTGGCGTTCGACATTCTGCTGCTCTCTGATGACGTTCAAACTTTGGACCCTGATATCGCCAACTTATAGCCTGAGGGTGCCAGTGGCGGGACCTGTCAATGACAACAAGATAGGCAGCTGAGAGAATGCAGTGCTCATTGACTCACACTGCCCGCAGCAGAGGCATATATAGAGACCGGCGGAAGAAATAGCTGTAGGCGTCGTTACTACCTAGGTTAGGGTTAGTGGGAGAAAGTATTCTGCATTGCAAGCAAAATGGAGGTACATACATTCGACGACGAAATTGCCGGAGCTGCATTACGCTCAAAAAATAAGTAATCAAACCCCCCGTTATGTGTTGAGTTTAGTATTGCAACCACCCTAGCGTTACGCGTTACATTCGTTCCTATTCTGGCAACTTTCCAACCGTTGGCTCCATACGGGTTGTGCACTGCGTTCGGGCAAGAGTCCCCACCATGGAACAAAAGTGTTGGCTCATGAAAGCAGAACCAGACTCGCGCGTCATTAAAGGGAAAGACGTCAAGGCATGTTCCCACATTCACCGCTACACGTCCTCTCTGATGCTATGGTATCCCTCCTGGAACAGTTCAGCGTTGACGACTTCGAGTCAGTGGTATCCACCCCTTGGGAAGGCGTCCGCAACTACGAAGCAAGAAATCTCATGAAAGAAATGGTTCTTGGAGACAAGGTTAGCCGGATCCAATCCAAATCCACTCTCATTCACAAGGTGTGCGCAGATTCTATTCTACCACTCAAACTGTAAAAATCCAGGTCAGAAGATAACTCCCCAGTGGCTAAATTAGCTCATGTCCAAAAGTCAGGCATCGCCGGCTTTGCCGAGGTCTGTACGCATCGGCTTTCTAAATGTTCCTTGCTGTAGTCTCTTTTTCAGGTCGCCAAAGAAGCTTACCCGGACTGTACGTATGTCGCACATTCTCTAGCTCTGCTGCCACTAACTCAGATGCCACACCATATGAACAGACACAGCATGGGACAGGTATGTGTTTTCCACTCCGTTCTTTCCAAGAGACAAACGTACTGTACCGCCCAGCTCGCATCCGTATTTCGACGAGGTGAGGTGTTTGTGCGATCAGCAGAGGTTCCGCACTCACTCACTGCCTCTTCGTCAGAAATCGGATAAAGACAATCCCAAGTGGTTTATGGTGGATGCAAAATTCGTATCACGCGCACGGCACTTCGTCCCGTTGTCCTTGCTCCGTCACCTTGCCAACCTTCCCTCCGCCGAACCTCCTGAAGTAATCAGCTATGTGCGAGAAGACGGTATCAATGCAATCAAAGGTATCGTACTTTGACCTTCTCCGCTTTATTGTCGGCTAGTTACTGAATCTGAAATCTCGCAGTTATGCCACTGATTACCCGCGGTCGCCTTAGTGTGCAGAAGGTACCCGAAAAGTGCTGGGACGTCATCCGAGTGATGGCTGAGAAAGGCGGATGGGATAGTATATCTTTCGAGAAGAAGAAAGTGGTCAAAGCCCGCCATCCAACAAATGCAAGACCAACTAGCAGTCGTCGAACAGACAAGCCTTCGGTCGGCCAGCATGATGAGGATGTGGGTGTGGTGGAAGATAACGTCACGAAGCAGCCGAAGGAACAGGTACCATGTCAAGTCAATACTACGAGGGAAAGGAAAAGAAAGGCATCATTTTCCAACTCACTAGAAGATGAGAGCCAGAGTTTGGTTCCTCCCCGGAAGTCCTCACGGAGAAAAAAGTAGTTTACCTCTCATGTGTTGCCTAGTACTCAAGGGCGGAGCTTCAAAGTGTTCCCGACCTTCGTTCTGGCACACTCCTATATGAGATGAAAACAAACGTCAGCCCTCAGTTCAGCACCGGTGACTGTTACTTGTCTGCATTACTTAGTGCTAGTGTCGAAAAAGGTTGGGGAAGAAACGTGCCCATAATTGCATTGGAATCATTGGATGTGGTCCAAAGTGACAAGAACATGCTGATTTGAAAGCACTTACCCATCGGGGAAACGAAAGTTGCCTTTTTTCTCACCTCTCTTCCCAAGTGCCAGGACCTGCGGCACGCTGCTGGGCTCAGCGTGCGTAATAATCTTCCTCGTCGATAAATCATCTTCCTAACCACATACCACTCGCCAGATGTCTTTCCTCGGTCTGGTTGTCAAGCCCTTAGCCTACATTTCCCTCCCAATTCTTTTCTTCCGTTCTATCGCAAATACAACCCCACTTGGTCGTTATTACTGGAGAGTCAGCATCTTCCTGGGCAGTCTCGCCATCGTATCAATATGTGGAACAGCCATGGCCGTCGGTATGACTCTCGTCGGCCGCCGACACGACGTCAACTATGTTGTTGCTCGGACTTTCTATGCCCTGGTTAGTCGTGCACTCGATTTAGAGGTGCAGGTAGAGGGCGAAGAATATCTGCAATCGCAACCAGCTGTCATGGTCGGGAATCACCAAAGCATGCTTGACATCTTGTATCTCGGGAGGTCAGCACCCTTACCACCTGCTGTTGTCTTCTCTTCTCTCGGGTCTGACCTGCGTTCGTTGGTTATTATGTACACAGATTGTTCCCTCCAAAAGCAGCCATCATGGCCAAGCGGGAACTCCAATGGACTCCTCTAGGCCCTTGGATGTTTATGTCTGGTGCAATTTTCGTTGATCGTGGAAACAGCGCGAGAGCACAGAAATCCCTTGAAGCCGCGGCAGAGGAGATGAAGCGGGAAGGCATTTCCTTAATGATGTATCCGGAAGGAACGCGACATAATGAAGAAGTTCCTACTCTGCTGCCGTTCAAAAAGGGCGCGTTCCATCTCGCCATCCAGGCTGGTCTACCAATCACACCTATTGTCTGTGAGAACTACTGGCGATACTATCACAAGGGTGTGTTCGGCACAGGGATTATCAAGGTTCGAGGTCAGTCTTCATCTATCGCTCATCAACGTTTTGGGCCGCCCCAAGGCCTTATTAATGCGAATAATCGATGATAGTCCTCCCACCCATCCCTACAAGCGGTCTGACAGTGGCGGATGTTACGGACCTTGCCACACGTGTCCGAGAGAAAATGCTAGTAGCTTTGCGCGACATCTCTGTCAAGGTAGAGGGCCAGGAAGTTGACAAGCCAAAAGATGTAACCGAATCGACGCCAGAACCACCATCAACTGAGGTACCTTCTGTCCTGGCCATGGCAGACATTATCCCGAACATTCCAGCAACACCCAGTGAAGAAACCCCTAGCGAGATGGGTGAGCCGTCTAGATCCGTCCAGAGCCTCCGGCCAGATGGTAGTGTTAGTGAGTACGGGGAGACGGATGACGAGGGTATGGTTCACATCAGAAGACCAATTCATTAATATTCCGATTATCGTTCTTGTTCTATCCGTTCAGGATAATAAGAACTTTGATACCCTTGCCAGCTGGCAAGCAGCGTAATAATGCTTACATACATTGGAAGGTCACATTGGCAATACCACACAACCATTAGCTTCGGTGTATCTTGTTGGTTATCGATTATCGATCACTTGATCATAACGTCCAATAATCTTGTTACTCAGTCATACTTACTGTGTATGTACAATTCCTTCTGGTTCGCTCGCTTTCCATTTAAATACTGTAGGCCTGTACATACCATCACACACCCTCAAATCCAGCGGTAGAAACAATTCATGGCCGCAATCCACATTATTGAAGTGAGTAGGGTGGGACTCCTCGGAGATGTAAGTTAGGTTGCTTCTATAGAAGCTTGACCCTGATGGCTTAGTGACCAATAAACTGGAGATTTGAACCCTAACCCTAGCCCCATCCTATTAATTAGCTCTCTCAGGTGAATATTCACTTGGAAATCAGCCGATAAGACAAGTCGTGTATGCAGATGGAACACTTGGACTAGCAAATAAAATGTTGGGAGCGTCGTATATATCTCGCCTTCTGCTTCAAATAGGGGATTTCCTATTTTGACTATTTCCACAACGTTCGTTCATATGGACGTAGCCGGGATGTTTCCAATGCTTGTTCTTTACGCGATTAGGTCAGTTTATCCCTCGCCAAGGTTGCGTGTCGGTTTCACTAGTAACTGGTGTTCGGCACTAGATCCACCCCAAACCTAGTTCAGACTGGCACCACTATCCCCTTGCTGAGCTGTGTATGCTCACACTAGTACTTACGGCCTGCCTGTTACGAGAAGTACGAAAATTTTCATTTTTTCCAGTGGGTGGAGCTAGAGGGTAGTCCAAAAATTTGTCACGTCGCGTTGCGATGATCCGGTATTCAATGTTCAATATTCAGTTCAAACCTTCCAGCAACGTTCCCAGCCACCGCTTGTTTCGATATATAAGCTGTCTGAGCTCCCCTGATTCTGAAACCACGCCTCCTGCTCTCTTCTGCCTGTCTGTGTTCCCGTCTTATCGTCTCCGCATCAGTGCATCCGTAGACGATGACACCCTCAATCTTACCTGGTACATGCCTCGTCGCCTCTTTCCACTGCTCTTCTAACTCCAGTCCATGCGTTAGAATGCTGGGGTCATCGCGGCGTACGTCCTCTGGAGTTCTATTGCGCATGGACCCAGTCAACTTTTTCCTCGCAGGCTTCCGCGACATATCCCGAAAATACTCTCGCTAGCTTCGCAGCTGCCATACGAGATGGGGCTGAGGGCATAGAGAGCGGTACTTGATTGCCTTCCTTGGTGATTCTACCCGTAACCCACGTCTTAGACGTCCACGTCTCGGCGGATGATGTAGTGGTAATGTTCCATGATCCTGGTGAGTCGGCACTCCGCGATCCACATTACCATTTTTGGTAATAAGGGCAACGTGTGCGAAATCTAGCCCTTGAGAGGACAACGGATTCGAAAGGTACTGCTCACGCAATCGGTACACGTTCGATGAGTAACCAATAGAGTCCAGGTCTGATCCGAGAACGGAATTGGTATGGCAAAGACGGCATGCAAGATCTTCGCACCAAGAAGGAGCCCAAACAACCGATACCCACGTTTGCCGAAACAGTTGCACTGCTTATGAAGGTGAGTTTTACTATCACTTACGGTATAGATATGCTCACCTATTGACCAAATTTGCAGCCTGAGAACCAGCACGTGAAATTCAACGTCGATGTTAAATTGCAGAACGATCCGGACCGTCTTTTTAGTCTAATGGATGCCATTATTTCTGCGCAGCCAGAATGGGAGACAAAGCTTGCGCCACGCATCTTGCTTGGGCTTTGGCATCCGCGTTTCGTAGCGTACGCAAAGGCGAGATTACCTTATTGCCGCAGGTCGCACATTGGCGATAGCACTACTTTGGCGCGCGCTTACTTCTGGAATGACGTGGAAGTGTTTTCGATGGCTTTCTCTGCTTTGGCAGGAAGTGATGGACTGAAGTAAGCGGATTCCGAGTCTCCTTCGATGCAGTTAATACCCAACGTTTTCTATCAGCTTCCGACGAGAGTGCAAGGCTGCGGGCAAAAGGCTCATGGTATGGACGGTCAACGAGCCGGAACATATGATGGAAGTCAGTTATTGTTATCGCGCATATTGGACCAGTGTAACTGATTTGTTGGTCAGTGTGTACGTTGGGGAATCGACGTTATCTTGACCGATATGACGAAGAAGTGGCTGGATCTGCGTGAGGCGCTGAGAGGTGCGACATGCGACGCTTTCCTTATCTTATCCTGATCTTATCCTGATGCTTTGCTATTCTTAGCCGATTACGATACCACCCTTGCCCGACATGGTCGCTGGTTTCTTTGGACGACGTGGAAGTTCTACATGCCAGATATTGTGCTGCATCACATGAGCAAGCGTGATCTGGAAAAGACCGCTGGCCCGTTCGACAAGTTCTTGTTGCCAGAACCAATTACGATCCAGGGTATATCTGTCTAACACCCGTGAATTGCCGAATCCGACTCCCTAGATGTCATCAACTCCCACTCTCAAGTAGACATTGTTGATGTGAAAGTAGATGTGATATTGTCAAGGTTCGCGACTGGTTTCTTGTTTCCTACCCTAGAGATATTGTTGAAGAAGTCTGTACCACTTAAATGAGCACGTAGCACTTGATTTTGTAATAGCATGGAGTCATGCTTAGTCACCTGAACAGCTACTCCCTCGCTTAAGGGGTGGGTGGTCGACCGACCACTAGTAATCGCGTTTCTCCCCATCACCTTGACCTGGCTACATTTATCGGTTGGTTCTCACAACGGCATTGGCATACCTTTTAATTCTGCTCGTCGCACCACCTACGAGTCAAAATGATGCACTCCACCTTTCCCATCTCAAATAAAGACCTCTTACATCGTAGAACCCATCGCAAGCGCTTTTCTACATCTAAATTGTCTTCGGAATTTGTTCACACCCTCCCAGAGTATTCACCCCCCCCTGGCTGCAACCGTTCCGTCCGTCCACTTCCACTCGCAGAAGCCGAGTCTGATAGGCCACCCGATTATCCCGAAACCGCAGACGAGGCAGACGCTGATACAGAAGACGACCTAGAAGAGCACCTTGTCTGTGTACAACACCATTTAGTTCGCTCACACCCACGGCGGTTTCCCACACACGTTCGCAGACGCAAGCGGGTCCTTGCGCCTGCCACCGATCCTTTTCTTGACACGCTACTGGAACGCAGTGTACACGCGCTCGAGATGTCTAATGCCTTGCTTCGTACCTCAATATCCACGCAGTCCAGTCTTTCTACTCTTCTTTCCTCCGAAAGTGGATCCGATGACTTCCTAGAGGTCCGTGCCCGTAACTTGTCAACTCGGATCAGAGTAAACAGTGGCCTACATGAAACGTGGATGGGCCATTTGGAAGAAATATCAGAAGGAGTTGACAAGCTGGTTGAGGGAGAGGGGAGGAGTCTTCCTGTTTCTCGTTCGGACGAAGGGGCTGTGAGCCGAAGTTTACCTACTACTACACTGCCAGATCTAAGGCACCGAAGAAAACCGTCAATTCTAGAGTTAAATGGGTCTTCAAATTCTCATCTCCGATATTCACGTCCTACTCGTGACCTACTAGTTGCACCTGCTCCCAGGGCGCTTACACAGTATGTTGAGTCATCCACGGATCCGGAGCTAATCACACTGCCTTCTACGCTGGGGTTGGGGGCATCCGGGTCCTGCCATTCAGTTAATTCCCAAGAGTCCTCAGTTGCACATTGCCATAACACTCAATCAGCCCCCATGGAAAGTACTTTGCCCAAGACCCATGCCGAGAGCACCACTCCAGCCTACCAACTTTTGTCGAATCTTGTCAAGGGTTCAGGCTCACTGACACCCCCCGCTTCTGTTCGGTTGTTGCGATCTCGTGACAGGTGTACATCCACCCGTCCAACAGGGACTGTTCGCGGTACGAAGCCTTCGTTTTCACCCTCATCTGCGCGAACCTTGTACACGTCTCCAGATCATAATCGAGTGGCACAGATAAAGCGGTCGCGCTCAGAGGACCCCCAGGGCTCTTGCGCGCCCCTGCCTCCCTTGCCGATGATGCCTGCTGACGAAGAGCTCTCTCCATCTTCGTCAGAATCTTCCGAGCACCCAACTGGCTATCGAACCGTCCAGTCGCTGCGCAAAATTCTCGACGAGCATTCCTCTTCAATATCTGTCAATGCCATTCATGATAAAGTGTATCGCGCTCCCGCTTTCCTTCCTATCACACCCCCTCCAGCTCCAATTCAAGGCACGTCTACAGCTACAGCATCAATATCACGACTTTATACCAAGGGACGTCATTCAATGTCTACCCGACCACCATCACCCCCTATACATTCTTCATTGAAGGTCCACTCGGTGCCTCCAACACCTGCTCCGTCTCCAAGCAGCATCAGTCTGTCCGACGTATTTGGAACTGGCATGGCTAGGATGATGGGGAGTGTACCGCCATCAAATGTGTCAACACCGAAGCGTATCAGTTTCGCGGAACTTCCGGAATCTTACTCTGGTTCGGATCCAAGCATATCAAAGCTGAGGGTGCAAAAGAGCAAGAAGAAGAGAAAGCAGGGAAAAGGTAGCGATAAAGAGGAGCCAAGTGGCTGGTTAAGAGCTTTGTTTTACGGAGGATTGGCACCAGCGACAATGGTTGGTGCAGGGAATCGAGAGGATAGGATAGAGGAGAGAATGGCAAGGGGTTGGGGGAGTAGACCTGGATACGGAACATTGGATGACTGGGCTGTATGAGATCCTCCTGGACAGGTTCTTCGAGGGCATGAGATATGATGGAACACATATAAGTATGGTGTATAGTTGGTGTATACTGCTATTTTTTTTAACAATGCATGGTATTACCAGTAGTAAGCTTTGAAGGATCCTGAAACGCTCGGGATGGACTACTGCGCATGCTTTGTCTTGTGCATTTAGCATAACTGACCTCAGGATCAATGCCTGTGTACCGGGGCAAAGATAGGCATATCATTGTCATGCGCCAAAGGCCATAGTAGTGCATATTGTGCATAAAACCATATTACTGTATCAACTGATTTCTTCCGTACCCTCCACTTGAAGTACGTGATGCTCATTTGAATCGCTACAAGCATGCAAGTCCAACGGCGACTGTTAGGCCGCCCAGGACACCGGCAACCACCACTTGAAAAAACCCCATCCCCCTAGTTTGCGACTCTTCTGGGAAGAACGTGCCAGGCATGCCCCCTTGCTGAGAGTCAATTGCGTACTTCAAGTCTTCAATGCGATCGCTGACAACGACCCATGCTGTGTCGTCCGCCCTATCTGTTGGCACTGTCTCCATCGCACGATGAGCAAGGGGAGCACTGATGATCGCAATATGCTTTCCCTCGCGTTGTGCGGTCCGCCTAACGCCGTCGAGATCCTGAAGGGGCGTACGAAATACTTTGAACAGAGGGGTACTAGCGCGCAGAGCGGTGTTAAGACCAATGTCGGTCACTGGGGACTGAGAGAAAGGTGACCATGGGCGAGCGGATAGCGAGCTTGAACGATCGGGGAAGTATTCAAACTCGTCTTGCTGGACAACGTCTCCTTCTTCCTCATCGACACTAGACAACGCCTCGTGCTCCTCGGCAGATATAACGTTCACGGCGGGCTCCGTGACAGGTTCAGTCGGGGTAAGTGATCCACGGCCCTCGTCGCTAGGGGTATAGAGGCGCATCTTATGGGGTGGAGAGACCCAATTCGGATTCTTCCAATGCCAACGTTCTCCCGGAGGAGGCTCAAACACCGGTGTTTTATATGCGGGCAAAAATCCCTCGTAGGAAGGCGGGGTGACAGGGGGTGACCCGCCGGGCGAAGCTGGAGGTGATGGAAGTGGCGTGGAGTGACTCTTGCGGGTACTTGAAGGGGCCACCGTAAAGATGGGCGCCTCTCTGGGGCACACGAGTGTCCCGTTCTTGCGTTTATGGCCTTGCATGGGCGACCCGCATTTGTGGCAATGGGGGCGTCTCCTTAAGCTGGTGGAAGTTGACATTACGATTTCTTGACTTGGCTAGTTTCTAAAGGAACGACTATGAATGCGTGACGTTCAGATCATACGTCAGTTCTACTCGGAGAAGGAGCAATCAACGGGACTCACCAGCTGCAATCGGTGGCTTTGATGGCAGCGGGGGATGTTCAGATGTCCACCCACTCATCACTTATATCACCATAGACGGAGAGCTGAAGAATAATTTGCCAAATTCGGGACAAGACAATGGAAAGATGCAGGGTTGCGGTAGCGACAGAGACGTTACGATCTCGCCACTTCCAGCTGGGACTTGAGACAGCTTCGAGAGCGACATGTCGGTATAAAAGGTAAACAAGGCGTTCTTGTATTTTGTGGTGCCACAAAGGATCGAGTGTCTGTTCGGCGGTTACCAGAAAACAAGCACTTTCTTAACGTAAGTAGTCACCGACTCCGTTCTAGACATGCCAGCGCAAGGAGTTACAAGCTACAGGCATTCGTTTCCGTGATCATTGACTAGACTAGCATGTTACAGTGTTTCAAAAGAAGTATGACAGTACAGTGACAGGGGTCATCGGCAATGGCATGTTTAGTCAAGGGAAGCAGTGACGACAACTATACCGGTTGAAGGTCAGGTGGACTAGAGGTCAGAGAAGGTAGACGAGCATAGGATTGTTGGGAGCAATAGCGCTCTCCTCACGAGTCCGAGCTGCAACCACGACAACCTGTATTCCATATATTCAGTCACGAGGAGAGAAAAAAAAATCCACGTAGACAAACCACAGTGCACACACTCCACTATAGTATTCGCACGGATCTGAGCCTTGGGCACACGGCAAATGCATGTAGAGCCCTGGTAGTTCATGTCCTACAAACCCATAAACCGGGGATTATAAAATGAACGCGAATGCGGTTCACCTTGGTCTGAATGCACCTCAAGCAACATAGCTTTTCATAGCCCGTTTTCTTCCACTTGGCAATCAAACTAATACAATTTAGCATTGGGGAGCGGCATGCACGAGGGAGTAACCCACTTGGCGTCCGCATATCCCTCCTTCAGAAGCCAGTCATACAGCTCCCTGGATATAGCCTCGCGTTTGTAATAGAGCTCATAAATATACCGCGAGCGAGTGTGCGAGATACGCATGATGGGCCACAACGACTCAGCTTTACGCTTGCCTTCATGTGATTCGTTTTCAGCGTCTCTCATCTTCTTCGCATAGTCATCGAGAACCTGCGGCATATGAGTGTTTTAGAATGCATACTTGAGGGAAATTCCTACGCTCTCAATGTCTTCGAAACCTTCTGGTGGATTCTTAGTTCTTGTGGTCCGTATTTTGGGCATTATTATGTGGCGGCACAGTGAGAACGGAGTTGACGTAGCCCTGTGTGCACTTATCATTACATAAGGCTGTTGAACACGATGCGTCCAACTCCTCGCTGCTGCATCACTCTCATCGATACCCCGACCAACCAGTGGATCTTCTTCCTCATATTTTCCTGAACGTGTTGCCATTTGCTTAGTTTCTGTCTACCGTTGCATGCCCATTTCGTGTTAAACCCCTTTCGACATGCCCCTGGTCGTTCCAGTTCTTCGATTCTTTGTGGTCTTCTTGAATGTATACGAAACATTCAAGACTCTGAAGCCACCCCCTCCATCGGCACGGCGGGGTGGTAAACCGAGTGCCCGTGCCATCTCCCAAAGGAAGCGGGATCTTAAGGGTTGTTTGGCTGTTTGGGTCGTCTGGGTAACGCTGAACAGATGGGTTACTGAAGTCGAGGTCTCATCTAGTTTTTATAGTGCTGTTATGCGGCATATGAGCGAACGTTTGACCGAGTCGTTTCTATTATCCTCCCCTTTTACAGCGAAATCAAGTCGGTATTTCTACTATTTCTTCTGTTGACTCGTGCCAAAGTGCGTGAAACTGGGATGTATCCTCTTGTTTTGCGGTTGACATTGCCACAGGGTGCAGAGCCGTTGTTTCTTCATGTTCTTCGTCCCCTCGTCAAACCATACGCCGCAATTGTGGACCCGATGTTGGAAATTTCGTGCGACATAGGAGATTTCTTGTTCGCTCTTTTACAGGTTCCACTGGATTACTTCCTCTCGTCGTCGTGGTTTCATTTTTGGCGCACTGGCTTGGATTCAGAGGAAGAAAGTGGCAAATCATTTTCCGGCACCCGCATTAGTATACCTGACTTGGGGAATTCGACCCACACTAGCAGTCATTCGAGCGTTCCAGTTCTTGCTGATCATGGTGGTGCTATGCAGAATTCTCGCGTGCAGGGTCAACGTCACGGGTCTATCCGCAGCGTGTCTGATAATCCTGTCTCAAACGATCTTGCTGACTCGAGAGTTTCCTATGACCGACACTTGAAATCTGCTTCTACGACATCGCTCCCCGCGTATCGCGAACATCCATCACAGGCGCCTCCTCGGTATTCTCGAACCATATCTAGACACAATGGGCATCAAATATGGTATCCCCCTGCCTCTGCATACGTCGCATCAGGTCAAGAAGTGCCCGTTTCTTCGCCTTACCTTCCTGGAACTACTCCTGAGTACCACTCACCCGAATGGAGGTCGTACCCAGCATTTCCATCTGCATATCCCCCGACTCCGTTACCTGCATCTGCATCTCTTCCCAGCTCAGCGATCGCGAGGACAGATAATGATCATCTTCGTATTTCCGCTTCTGCATACCCGCCTATTCCTGAAGATGAGCAAGATTTTGGCAAGACCCTTGAGAGGCAGCCCGAGGGACATATAGGCTCTATGCGTAGCTTAAGCGACGGAAACAAAATACCATCCATGGTCAATATCCACGATGAAAGCTCCGACGCTACCCAACAACCAGATGAAGATACACTCATCGATGATAGCATGTGTAGTAGCGAGACAGGTCTAAGCGAAGACGACTTTGGTGCATCCTTGAGGACTCCCCATCGTCCCCCGGAAGCCATGCTATCCAGTGCATGTTCATCCGTCGATAACCTGACTGGTGCACCCCCAGCTGTTGACAACGCATCCCCTTTGCGGAGGGGGAGATCATCAGACTCCTTGAGCTCTGGTTCTTCGTCTCTAGCTGGTCGAAAGCGCACTCATGGTGGGTTTCAAGGGGGCACACGGAATACACTTCCGGCGGCTCACTCTAGAAATGCCACCTTACGTGGAAGACCTGCTCCGACTCTCGTACCCCAGGACCCTTTGCAATCAAGTACAAGCGACGACGAAGATGAAGGTGAAGTGGGTGACTATGGTGATATCAAGGCCAAGAGACAAAGAGTGCTGGAGCCTTTCAAGCGGAATTCTACAGTACGCCCCGCTGCGAGGGAGATGGGCAATGCCCACAAGGGTTCCCTTCCATCAAGGAGCACCACAGCTCGCGGTCGTGCTGTTACAACTGCGTCTCAAGTAGCAGTACGAACCAGGGGAGGATCTGTCACGACAAACAATTCCACTATAAAGGGAAGAAAACCAATGCTTGCACCCCATCAAGCTGTACGTGGCGGGCCACAGGGTGTCGTTAAAAGCTCTAGCACTTCCTCTTCACAGTCTGGAACCTTAAAAAGAAGGGTATACTAGCGGGAGAGAATGGGCTAGGGAGATGGAGTGCTTGTTCCAGGGTATTGTACACTACACCGTTTCCGTTGGTTTGATATATCTTCTATATGTGACTAGCTAGCGAGTGAATCTCGAGACAAATAGCCAGCCAGTTAGTTAGGCTTTTCCAAGGTGCTATGACTGTTACTATGTATATTCGGGTCGCTTTTTGTCTGTCGACAAAGGTATTTAGTACTCAGCACTCTGGGCTGTTACCAAACTGTACTGGCTTGTGGCGTATAGGCCCACGATCGTCTTTGTTCCGAAACCCGGGATCCCGATATGAATGACGTCTGCGATATCCTAGGTCGTCTGACATCCGGTCCATAATAGATGCCGCTAATGATTACTAATGATTGCTAAGATCATGCTAGTGGCCAGTGCGACCGTAGATGCCGCCGACATTCGTGGCGGGACTACATTCCGCAACGGCGTGGTTGGTCCGGCTTCCTGGATTCCCAGAAATCCACGAAACTCCTCGCCTCGGCCTCGTTGTAGATGTAACCCTGTAGCAGTGCCTGACATTGAAGGCGGTTGCGGTACACCGAACGTTCAAGCGCTCACCGACGTTTGACATTTTAATTTTCACCTATTGCACTGCCACAGGTCGTGAGGCTCCCTCGAGGCTTTGTGACTCTGCAATTATACACTACCTATCTCTGGGTGCACCTCCGCCCGTTCGTTCAGTAAAATCCAAATTTCTTGCTCACCGGGTGCATGCAACATGGCAGGTACCTCGTACCCAACTTTTACAACAATGGCTTATTGCAAGTTTGCCAGTGCATTCGTGAGTCGTGTTCAAGTTTGTACAGCACCTGCGTCATCGACGAAAATTTACCCGAACGGCGTCGGTCCTAGCACTGCAATGGAACGAGCTTTACTTCCCCACCCTCGCCGGGCAGTGAATACATAACTTTTTTTAAATCTGTGCCAGGCCACGTTTTCTTAATGTCAAGCCGAGTTTCAAAGTCGACATTCAGATGAAAATAACGTAGGTAAGTGCGCGCTAGGGCTGTTCATGTCCCCTCCCGGTACTAGCCAACACGTTGTGGTACCGGGCTTCCCTTTATAATCTCATGCGAGTGTGACTAACGGTCTTCCTGTTGGTCAAGAGGCACAGCACAACTCTCTAGCTCATCACACACTTCTATCGTCCCCATGATCTATGGGAGAGTAATTGGCAATGAGCTACGAGATATCCCGCCGGAATGTGTAAGTAATCGCTGAACTGGGCTGTACGGATGGGCTGACAGTCTTTCCAAGTTTCCGATATGGGGACAACGGTGGTCAGGTTATCGTGCTCCTCACGGCCCTAGTCCCTTCTCTACACGCATACTCAACGCCGATCAAATGACGGAAGTGGGCCCGGTATTAACCTCACCTACCCAATTTGAAGCGGCATTCGCCGAGGATGATGAGTGGGAGGATGCGTGGTCCGAATCAAGCCAACCTTACTCTTCTTTCTCTTCATCACCATTAACCAACCCAATGGTTGCGACTGAGTTGACACCTCAGCCCGGGACACCCATGCCTCGGTTTGTTCGTTGCTCGCCAAACCACCCATACGAGCGGCGCCGGAGCATCGGAAATCCCCTACTACAGGACTCGATATGTATTGGCACACTATTACTTCCAAGGGGGGAATTTGAGTATCCAGGCACACAACATCACACATCGGAGTCACTGTTCCACGCTTCCGTTCTCCCTCATGATGGAATCTTAGGCCAGGGGGGTTGCAGAACATTGGACAACGATTATACTTCTTCGGATCTGGATCATGGCTCTTCTAGCACTCAGCTCCAACCTCTTCAGGATAATAGGATCCCAAGCGAACAAATGCAATGTACTTTACCCTCGTATCCGATTCCGGAATGGCAGCTTACCAACGCTCATGTCCAGTCCTCGGCATATTCTTTCCAACCTAACTCCTTACCACATCCCTCACAACCGTTCCATGCCGACGGTCAAACCAGCCTTGACTCGACGCCCCCTCGAACTTCGTCCCGTTTCTCTGCAAGAGGTTTGCCTCGACATAACCATGACCGTGACGTTGGGATAGATTCGTCTTGGAATCATGAATCAAACATTACTACGATTCCTGGAATCGCGTCTCTCAACAATCATATGATGACACAGTGGTCATCAGAGTTGGTTCCTTCCGACCTATCCTTCTCACCTCCCTCACAAATATCTGAACCATCATTCGATCCTGACTCGTTTCATCCTTTGGTCTCAGACCATCCCAGGGACTCTTCTGATCCTGAGTATTTACTCAGCACCCTTCCTTATGTTGGGAGCCCTACGCTGTTATCGCTGGACAGACTTCGAGATAACCAACATACCAGATAATTAGATCATCGTATTCTTCTGATTCTTCGACCTCTCTTCTTCATGCCTTTCCTCTCTTCGTCTGTACCATACATTTACCTTTTTCTTCTGCATTAGTTTCCCCTGTTTACATACTTAGTTTTAGGGCGTAGTTTCCAGGCAAAAATATAATGTGTCGTGGTCCATATATTGCTTGCTCTGTAGGATCGATTGACGTATGTATGGGCCGGAAATTTGTCAGTGTAAAATCTTGCATCCTGTTTCTGATGATCTACTAGCCTGGAAAGTTGCGAATCTTGCCGTACATTACGGAGCATAACTATTTCCTTTGTTTTTGATCTCCCCACCCAAGGCTTCAACCGCCAAGTTTCTTATTTTGCGCCAACTGCCCAGTCTTGTACCTTGAAGCTTGAAAGCTTGAAGGCCCGAGAGGCCAGCGCCTGTTTCATTCGCGGTGATTCTTCAACGCAATGTCGTCTCATACACACGCTTCAGAATCGCAGCACAGCGCTAATCCTGACACCCCCCCTCCTGAATATTCGGTACATGTTCCCGACAATTGGCAGGGCCCACCGTCATCCCGGCACTCGCCGGTGAACGTGATAGCTGGGCACCACTACCCTGACAGACAAGAGTCCCTATTTAGCTCGAGTTCCGCCCCCCAGTTCGCACCTCCGTTACCTTTTGGTCCCACTCCACTAATGCAGTCTCAACCTACACTTGGACTGCTGCCCTACTATGATCCGCATTCATCCCATTCTATTGAGGCGGCGATATCGAGAGCGAGATGGAGACTCATCGGAGCAACATTTTGGGCCATCAGTTCGATTGCCTGTTTGGTTCTACTCGGGATGTTGAAAGGGCTCCAAAAACTATAAAGTAAAGGCTCTGTTGATGCTTGTGGTGGGGTTCGAGTTGGAACGTGTATGGGCGTGTGCTTGGTGAGAATGGACTTGAAAATCCGAGATATGTGTCTGACCGATCTGATCTTTGTTCAAGAATACATCAGCCAACGTATATCCCACAGGTCCTCATTCCGTTTTGATGTATACCAAGCGACCAATGTACCCTCTTCATATACATGTATGGATCGTCTTGGACACTGCGCATCCTATGTGGACACCGCTTGTCTTTGATACCATGTTGTCGTACGTTCCATTTATTTCATTTGTACCGGTTTCTTGGAGAATCCCTCAGTCTGGGGTCATTTATATGGCATTCCTAGTTCCTGAGTGTGTAGTAGGTCTGACCTTAATTGTTTACCCACACTCAAATCTTATTTATAGATATAACCGAAGGATATCGCGGGTCCGTAAGTACGGGCAACCCTTGCGGGGTTATCACAAGGTTTCGAGCGTGAATCATAGATCTAGATGCGGTCGGGGCGATTAAGTACTTTGGTGGCACAAGTCAGTGCTTGCCTCCGAATCATTGCCCTCAACGCAGGAACTCGAAGGGCAAATGAGGTAGGCCAAGACATTCCAGCATCCTTCAGGACATTCGTGGAGGGGCAAGTGGGCGGAAACCACTTGTCGATGTTGCGCGATCGGTTTCCGTACGGGAAAAGTTTAAATTACGCGTTTGCGTTTTTGTTATGTACCATCTTCGGATACAAGCTGAGAGTAGAGTCTGATGTCATAAAGTGCTGGCCCTTCACGCCTGTTATACAGTTCATAATAGACATGTGTGGCAAGGTTGGGCTCTGGCGACCTTCGATCTGGAGGGCGATTATAGACGAGGAATCTATGACGCTTGAGCCAATGTATGCGGACGAAGGTTGAGAGAGAGGTAGACACATGCATGTTGCAATACTATATGACGTACATAAGGTACAGAAATGATGTTGCAAGTTACGGCGCTCACAGGGGGAAGACGAGGGGTCAACCAAAGGACTTTGACGGCTCAGAAGTAGCTCTAAGATTTGGATGGTACTTGAGGTTGGTTGTTCGTTCAGAACCCTGCCGGTTTGTGTATGTCCGAACTACTCATCTTATTCTCTTGGGCGAGCGAAGTGGATACGGTAGTTCCATAAGAACACAGGTGAACATACTGCAGCAATGGTAGGGAAAGAGGAACCCACTCTATGGTATACATAATTGTCCTCAGCGCCCGGTAACGTAACAGTAGACATGCACTCCGATTTAATAATATTACATGTAGACCTTGGATCTAGTACTATTAATTGGCTTGTGCGGACGACCATATGGTGAACTGGCACCAAGCGGGCCTGGGGGGACAGCGAGTTGCCATGTCAAATGATGACACGCCATCGGGGTAGTACAAATACATCAGAATTCTAATCTACGAAAAATGCAGCGACCAGATATTTCGTCCTCGCCAAATTGACACCTTCAAATTTTTTGGGGGGTCTTAAGACCACCCGTCCCGTTGCGAGCGTCCTCCCAGGCTTTTTACTTTTCCATATCATGTCGTCCGATCCACAGAGCACTTGACTCTCTTTCTCGCCCGGCAGCGGGCTTGGCTTGACACACATTGAACGCTCGACCGAGAAACACCTGGGATGTACTCTTGGGCTCGCTCGCGCTCTCCATTGAGCGGAGGGGCCCGTCACTGCGAACAATGGAGAGTTTGAGCGTGGGAATGGCTTAAGGTTAGGGTCCGTGCGTGGGAACAAATGTGACGGGTGTGAATCAAATATTGGCGTTTGTTGAATTTTTTTGGGTCGATTCTGTGTCGGCCCCGCGCGCTTCCTTTGCTCCTTCACACTTTGACAACTTGATCGCCGTCGACAGCAACAGCGAACAAACACCCTTCGTCGTCGTGCCGCACGTCCAGCGTACTTCTCCTTGTCGTGCACTTCGTCTTCCGGTGTCGCCCATCGTCGTCTATCCCGTGTCAACCAACCTATTTATCCAATCCCACGCGTCGCGCACGTCGTCTGCCGTTGCCTACTTCCATTCTCATCGTCCTCCTCGCCGTGTAGTGCTTCCGCTTCCACCTACAGCATTCTAACCTCGCACGTCTTCATTCCCTCGTCTCTCCAGTGTATCCATATCAGCAGTCCTCTTATTTGCGCTACCTTGCACCTCACTCCCGTCTCCCCCTTGGTTTCTTCGACTGTTGATGTTCAACTACTAGTCTCTATCACATAGCTTCAACCACCTGTAATTTTTTTCCAGATATCTCCGCTTCTCCACCCTGGCGCCGTCAGCTCCCGTCTCGTCAACTCCTCGGTCACAGCCTCTCGAAGAAGACCTTATCAATCGCTCTCTGCTGGACTCTCTTGACGCTCAAGGTGACGCAGAACCTCTCCACCTTCCCCTTCCGCAGTCGTTCGTCATGTCACAGCCCACTCCAAACACAGACACTAGTGCTACTTCTCCCGACATGCAATTTCGCCTTCCATCGGGTCATTCCGATTCTCCTTCTAATGTTGATTATAATAGCAATCATACCCACCACGACATCTTGCATCGCTCTTCTCAAGTCCCCCAGAACGCTGATGCTAACCATCAGCATCCAATCTCCGAGCAAGTGTTTGCTCAGGGTGGGGGGCATCCGATGTACAACAGTAGCAACAACTTTCATCTTTCCGACTATCTCCCTGAGTCGGAGAGTGCTTCCCTGAAGGTGCTGCCTCAAGGTTCCAAGTCGCCTGGCGAATTTGGAGCAGGTCCTTTCAGATCGTCTTTTAGCGTCTATAGTGGAGTCAATGGCACACACCCCTCTCATTCCAGTTCGGGCAATCCACCTCCCACCTCCTTCCGCATGCGACAAGTCAACCCATCCTCAGCTACCTCTCAGTCGTTTGCGAGCGCTTCGGAGAGCTTTGCCAGTCACCCGTTAGGCATCCAACATCAGCTCTCTCAACAGTCGCAGCAAGGCTCCTCCATGGCCTCCGGCTTTGAGTCACGGGGGATCGACTTTGGAAGTAGCCCGCCCTTGACTGGCAAAGTTTCTCAACAGTTTGCCCTAGACCCGTTCTTGCAGTCTCACGCAGCGAAGCCGCAAATGCACGACTCCTTCCACCCACTGTCGCATAGCAATTCCGCTAGTCAAGTATCGTACTTGAATGGCATGCATCTTCAGAGTCAGACACCATACGGCCCTCATCTCCAGAGCAGTGGGACGGTTAGCGGACCCATGAACACCGCTCGAGGTTTGGGACAATCGAATGCAACGGTGGAATCCCAGAGTGGGAGTAGTCAGCAAGAAGAAATTTCTACGATTTTTGTAGTCGGTTTCCCAGATGATATGCAGGTTTGTTCATCGGAGTCCACGTTCTGAAGTGTCTTCACTAATACTTACCATTAGGAACGGGAGTTTCAAAATATGTTCACATTCTCCTCTGGTTTCGAGGCCGCGACACTCAAGATCCCCAACAAGGAGTATACCGCTTATGGGTCTTCAGGTGGCACTCCTTCTGGGATTCCCTTGCGCGGCAGCTCCTCATATTCTTCATACTTTAATTCAGGCCCAAACGACCCGTATAATATTGTCACCGTGAATCAGGGAGGTGTAGTCGTCGATAATGGGCGAGACGGCCCAACTACTTCCTGGCCGCCGCTTCCCGTTCCACTCAATGATGAACCAAGTCATTTTCAGGGCCCAGGTGGTCATCCTCGGAAGCAGATAATTGGATTTGCCAAGTTTCGCACTCGGCAGGAAGCTTTGGAAGCAAGAGATATGCTCCAGGGTCGCCGCGTTGACATTGAGAAAGGCGCTGTGCTCAAAGCAGAAATGGCAAAGAAAAACCTCCACACGAAGCGCGGCGTTGGCATTGGCAGCACCAGTTCAAGCGGCGGTAGTGCATCTCTTGGCAGTAACCTAAATGCTCTTGCCGGATTGAATGGGGTCGGAAGTCTTAGTGGATTGGGTGGCCTCGGTGTCACACCTGACGCACTCGCTGGTCTTACCGCTGGTCTCAATTTGAACTCCAATATGAACATGGGTGGCCTTACCTCGCTTAGTGGAGGCGACTCCTTGGCTGCGCGCGAACGGGAGCTCAATGCGCTGACCGCCATAGGCTATGGCAATCTTGGCAGCGGATGGCGGGAAGGTCGACTTGGAGATAGTAGTGAGGAAGAACGTGAAAGAGACCGCGATCGCGACCGAGAGAGGAGGCGAGAAGCTCTTGTAGGTCTTAACCTCGGGTTGGGCATTAGCGGTCGTGGGGCACGAGAACGCGGCCTTGCCGACGAAGAAGAACGAGAGAGGTTTAGGCGGAAGGAATTCAAAGCTGCCCAGGGTGAAGCGCTGCGGATACTGCCGGGGAGCGCTGCTGTCTACGATGCTTTCCATCAAGCATCAACTCTCTCCAGGACCGTACAAACCAGTATTCTCTCTTCCACGGGCGGACCTTCGGGGGACAGTGCAGGCTCGGGACCGAATCCCCTAGGTTTTGGTGGGATCATTGCTCAGACTTCCAGTAGGGACGAGGGTGCGTCACGTGAAGCGGTTGGTCCTTGGGACCAGCCCTCTCCCCGTGAGCGTGATTCTGCATATTCTGCTTTTACGTCGCTTTATGGAGTCCGCAAAGCCTCGGGCGTTCCTAGGCCTTCTTCGCCACGGGATACTTCACCTCCTAAAGCCAATATACTGTTCCCACCTTCCGTCAATGATGAAGATGGTATGCTCCCTCCTCACCGATCCGGGATCTTGCGCTCGACACAAACATTTACTACTGCTGTTGATGAGCCCGTCGTTAGCCGTCCTTCTGCACCTGCTTCGAGCACTACATCAAGTACAGATGGTCTTGACGATAGCGGACCTGTACCACTCACCGTTAGTACCAGTGGTCACGTCAGTACTGGGAATACATCGCCGCAGCTGCCATCACCTGCTTCGCATGCAAGTTCGGCCACTAGCTCTTCCATTGGTGGACATGCCGCTAGCTCTTCAAGTAGCGGGATACCGAACACCGTCGGAAGTGTTGGCCCAAGGAACGCTCTTGTCGACCAGAACCCTCCGATCAACACCCTTTACGTTGGAAATTTACCCACCAGTCCTGTTGGTGCCGGATATCCTGCAAACTATCTAGAGGATAGTCTCAGGGAACTCTTTTCTCGACGTCCTGGATACCGGAAGCTTTGTTTCAGACAGAAGAGCAATGGGCCGATGTGCTTTGTCGAGGTACTCTTCTTTGCATCCTCTAGTCGCGTTGACACTCATAATTTATGGTTTTCAGTTTGAGGATGTCCACTATGCTACAAAAGCTTTGAACGAGCTTTATGGGAATTCCCTCGGTGGCTTGGTCAAGAATGGTGGGATCCGCCTGTCGTACAGCAAGAACCCCTTGGGCGTACGCACTCCGACCACGACAGGAACCGGGCCACTATCACAGCAACAGAGTAACGTTCACTCCGGTGTTACTTCCCCTTTCCAGCCAGATACCTTCCAGCCTCGCCAAGGTTTCGAGGGTGATTCCTCTGTTGCAAACGTCAGGCGCGACAACTCAACTACAACTTCATCAGCACCTTCTGCCTTTGGAGCATTCACACGCTCCCCGCCTCCGCCTAGGTTCGTATCCCCACCACCTCCGGGCAGCTTTAATATGGCATCTTCTCCGACGAGCGGAGCCCCTCTTCCTCGTGGCTCCCACACATTTGGCATTTCCTTGAGCGGCACTGGAGGGAATTTTTCTCCCTTTGGACTACCACTGTCATCCCCTCCTGATCAGTCGAGCGCTCTCCCATCTCCGCATTCTATGATACCCGATCATCCGAGCTCAGATGCTCCCTTGGCTCATGGTCACCCCCCGCATTTCCCGCATCGGGCTTTGTCGCCTTCATCTTCCACTGTAGAGGCCACCAGGGCCGGTTAACGGGCTGAATTATTAAAGTTGCTCAATATTTTTCAACAAGCATGAAGCATCTACAGCAAACCATCTGCGCATTCTATATATATCTGTACTTACCACCACCATGACATGTTTGACATCTCCAAAGCTCATTCTCCAACCATCTCTCCACCTTTTCGAATCGCATCCACTTCGCAGATCACATTTCATCCATATTATTTACTTTTCCTTGACTAGCGTCGGCAATTGTTAATCGCACCCTGATACGTTTCGCTTCGCTCAATTTCGTGTTCGTGCTCACACTTCAAGCTATTGCTCATACGAATGACCCGTGCTGATATCTCTACCATACTATTTTACCACGGCTTCTTTGTTGTCTTTGAAGTTCGTATAACAAATTGTGGACTTCGTGCGACGTTGCGTCATGGTACGATTGTCCTTTTCTTTCCTTTGTTTATTTCTTTCTTCCGCTTTTTTCTCCTTCCGACACGTCGGTTATCCTCAAGGCTGCCGAAGTTACCCATGTTCGTATGCTTTGGGTCACTCCGATGTGTTGATACGGTACCCAGATGAACCTTTGATGTATACTAGTTTCCATAGTCTCTAATGGAATGAATGGATATACGGACATTGGTGTCGAATGTCTGAACGAAGAAATAGCAATAATAAACATGGTGTGTATGCCGAACGCACGGTTCGAGTCGATAGCGAGAAACGTTGCCAGGTGTCCAGACCTACCGGCCAGCGCTCTCGGTCCACTCGCGACTGCCCATCTGGACAAGCCGTGAGCACGCACGGGCAAACGCAAAAACTTCCTCTTCACCCGTGAACATGGAGCTCGCGCCGACGACTTCTGGGGGCAGACCCTGGCACGCGCACATAATAAGATGTTACATCAGCGGCACCAAGAGAAGGGACTCACGAGGTCATCCATGACGCTGCGCATATGATCGGATATCTCGCCCTTGGCAGAATCATCCGAAAAGACTTGATAAATAGGAACCTCTGAAGAGATGAATAGTTTCGTCTGCGATGGATGAGCGAAGGCAAGGTGAGGGAAAGGATGGCGTACCTTGGACTCGTAGCAAGCGTCTATAAAGGTGATGAACCGCCGCGCCTTGAGTCCAAAGAGTCAGGGTGCTGCTAATAGAGGCATGGAGGTAGAAAGTACGAACGATATCCTTTCTAGAAACGCCTAGCTTCTTCACGTCGGTGACGAACACGGTGCCAAATGTACTGGTGATCTCCAGGTAGTCAGCTGCGCTGAGCGGTCGGTCGCAGAGTTCGGAAAACGTAAACCTGGCGACGCGAGAGGTGGAGAGGGGGATATGGAGGGAACGACCGAAGGTAGAGAGGGTGCGGTTGGTGACGACGGGATCTGTGTTGATGTCGGACGAGGAAGGAGGGGACGTAAGCGAGTCGAATATCTTGTTGATCTCTGCTTTATTCTCTGGTGTAAGTGGGTGGTAGTATACTTGGGAGAGCGCACGAGGCATGCGTCTGTAGTCTGTGAAGGCAAACGTTATTGCTGGAAATGGGGATTACTAAGTAATCGGAAGGACGGACCTGTTCCGGAATCGAGATCGGTGACTTGAAAGTGAGTCTTGAGAAGTTCTATGGCCGGTACAAAGCTGGAGCGCTGTATGCCGTTCTTGTATAGATCGTCTGGATGTCGACTGGGAATGGGAGTGAGGACGACGACGAAGGAGGAAACAGAAGGACTGACTTGCTTGTGATGACACAGACAACGCCATGTTTTAAGAGACGGTCGAGGAGTCTCCTGAGAATCATGGCGTCTGCAATGTCTGTGACCTGGAACTCGTCGAAACAGAGGACGTAGGCCTCGCGTGCAAGATCGCGGGCGACAGGGGCGATAGGGTCACCGCCGTCGCCTCCGCCGACGCTCGCGCCACCCCCACCGCCGATGAGGCCCATGGCGAGCTTGGCAGCGTGGACACGTTTGTGTACGTCAATCATGAAGGCGTGGAAATGAACGCGGCGTTTGCGGGTGATGGAGGGGAGGGTGTCGAAGAAGAGGTCCATGAGCATGGTCTTGCCCGTGCCGACGTCGCCGTAGAGGTAGAGGCCCTTGGGTGCATCTGGTGGCACGGGTTTGGGTTCCGAGGGGGAGAAGAGGCGAGAGAAGATGGAGGACGAAGGGGACACGGACGGGGGAACGTGCGGGGGTGGGTAGGCGAGTAGCTTAGAGTGGAAGGACTGGAGACGCTGTATGATGCGGAGTTGGTGGGGATCTGAACGGAGCACACCTTTGGATACGAGAGAGTTGTACTGGAGTAGTGGCGAAGAGGAGGACGCGGGCGGCGGTGACTGTACAGTGACGACAGGTTCGACGAGGACAGAACCAGAGAGTGTCGCTGTCTGTGACTGTCTCGCTGAGGGAACATGAACAGCGCGAATTGTAGCCGGTACACGGCGGAGAGCTGCTCTGAAGAGTATCATGATGACAACAAAAAGATCTCACGCTATGTCGGACGACGACTACCTCCTCCTCCTCCTCGCAGACTCAAATCTCCCGACTGGCTCGTTCGTCGCATCTTCTGGCCTCGAGTCCTTCACAACCCACGGATTCCTACCTCGTACCCCACTCCTCGCTTTCGTCACCGATAGCCTCCATTCCTATGCCCACTCCGCCCTCCCCGTCGTATCCGATGCCCACCGCATCATGTCCACCATCTCCACGGACCACGTCGACCTCCGTGGCCCCCTCGATGCCCTAGTTGCACTCGACGCCTTCTATGACTCTATCACACTCAACCACGTCGCCCGTCGCGCATCTACCTCCCAGGGTGCCGCCCTCCTTACCCTCTACTCCAAGGCCTTTGCCCCTTCCCACAGCCCACACCCAGCAGCCTCTCTGGTTGACCAGCTCAAGCTCGCTGTCCGACGCGGCGACACACATGGTCATCTTCCCGTTTGCTGGGGAGTTCTCACTGGCGCACTCCATCTCTCCCTTGGTATGTGTCATGGTCCGTTCCGTCCGATCAACCCTAGTTCATTTCCCCAGATCGAGCCCAGAACCTCGCACTCTTTCTCCATGCTCGCGCCCTCCTCTCGGCTGCGGTGCGCATGAACACGATCGGACCCTATCTTGCACAGCAAATGTTGTACCGTGACGTTTGCCCGATCCTCGACGCTTGCATCGCCCAGTGTGGCACGATATCCACCGCGGCCCTCATCAACCCCAAACATTCGGACGAACTACCCCTCGACGGTCCTGCCAACACGTGGCCATTAGGCGAGATCCTCGCCATGCGACACGATCTACAACACTCGAGGATATTCAACAGTTAATGACATCTTTTTTTTTTACGTTCGAGCAATTCATGCCCCGCTAGCCAGCGCCAGCCTTGCCGCAACCTCGGCCTGTCCTCTCACTAAGTTCGCAAGATATGACACCATGACGCTATCTTGCAGCGCCGTCGACCAACCACCCTCTTCGTCTGGTGCCGCGCCAAGCACGTTCCACAGATACTTTCCGAGCGCAGGATCAGGGGGGATCTCTCCTCGAAGGATGGATTGGACGTGGGCGAGCACGCGATTTAGTGACTCTGAGGTGCTGAGCAGGGCAGCATGTAGAGCAGGGAGAGGCGAGGTGGGCTGGAACGTGCTTGACTGATCGGAAGAGGAAAGGAGGAGATCGACTGTGATGACATGAATCAGTCATAGATCAAACGAGGCAGGCACGACTCACGTCCTGATTGTTCGGACTCGTGGAATTTTAGTTCGCAAGGGATAGGTACGAACACGCAATTTTCTGCCTTTGGATATATGCCCACTGGAGAACTGTATCGTACAATTAGTGAATGCACAGCGATGGCACAGCGATGTGCGGCTGACCTAACATATGCCCTCACGCCCGCACCGACGCCCTCCTCCGTCCCGGTGTCAAGTGCCACGTGCACGGCCGGAAGAGGTGCGGTCTCCTGCTCGTAAAAGTTTTGGATCAGGGCGGAAAAGGTGCCCAAGCCAGCCAGGCCGCCCTCGCTGCTGCCTGTCGCGTACCAGCCGACAATGCTGAGACCCTCCCTGCCCTGAGGTCCGACGCCAACACCAGCGCTCGACGTCCCTGAGGGTACAATAGACTCTCCGCGACCCCTGAGGAACATTTCATACATGGCGCGATGGTAGTCGCCGTCGACGGCGACCTGTTCCTCCGTCTCCGAATGGAGGACGGCGAATGCGTGGGTGACATTGACGACGGTGGGTGCAGAGGCTGGCGAGGCCGAAGAAGGCGTGCGCGTGCCAAGCAGGGTGCCGATGACGCGGTGCTGTGAATCCGTGCGGCGGAGGTAATGGTCAAGGATGGAGAAGAGCGCGGTCGGGTGGATCGTCAGTGACGTTGGGCGGGCACTTTGGGGCGGGGCGGGATGAGGAGGATATCGGAGACGGTGATGATGACTTACGGGATGGGATCGGTGGATGCATTTTTGAGAAATATCGCAGACGAGGGCGGTCCCAGCGGCATCGATGATAAAATGCAGAAATGGCGGAGTTGCAATTACAACTTGGGTTTTTCTTTTTCTTTTTCTTCAAAAAATGCCTTCGGAAGAGACAAAAGTATGGATCTTGTAATTATTATCTCCTCCTCCTCATCTTTCACCACAGGAGCGCATCCTCAAGCTCGTCGAGTTTGGCCGCGTACATCGACTTTCCCCTTTCCTTGACTACCCCACTGACAGGCAGACAGACCGTCGTTCACTATGGCTGGATTCCAATGATCATTTACATTGGCTACACCCAGAGCTCGCCCCGGCCCATGTTCATCAAGTTCGTTTCTCCTCATCTTTTCCGTTGTCGTACTCATCCTTCAAACAGACTTATAAGCCCACTTGCCTGAGTACTATTTAGTTTTCGCAGAAAAGCCTATCTTGTCTCGGGAACAGCGGGCACGGTGAGTATCTTTCGCCCCTGCTCTGCCCATTGCGACGATTCAAACGCTGTGGTGGTCCCTGTGAACCGGACCCTGAACCACCCACGTTGTATAACCAGCCCACGCTTGGTTGGAACGAGGGTGCTTTGTTGACAGTAGAGGCCAGATATGAGCATCCCTCTTTCCCTTTCGCCTTCGTTGTAGCTTCGTCACTTTTGCTAAACAATGTCGATGCCCCAGGTCTTGGATATTCCTACTATAGATACACTCTCCTCAATTCAAACGCCCCAGTAATCCGCTGGCACATTGGACACAGTTTCGTCGTACCTAGGCACCTCAGCCAACACGTTGCGCAGCATGTGTGCCAACACCCCGTCGACACCGTGGGGTCCACATACGGCGACAAGCACACACGACACGTCGCAGGCGCAGGCTGTGAGAGATTCATGTGTATGAGCATCGCTGTAATCATGAAGCGCACCGAGACGTACAATTGTGCTCAACTTTGCTTCCAGTGCTGATATGAGTGCAAGGTTGTCCCCCCTTGAGCGCGCAGTCAGGATAGCCATGTCTAGTCTGTCCATGTCATCTTCTGAGCCATGTGTGCGTGATAACGGGCCAGTATCCGTCGGGGTACTGTCCCCAGTTTGTCGATCGTGATTTGATCGTTGTCCGACGTTCTCCATAACATTCGTCTTCTCGTCTGCCTCCAACTTGGCCCTCAGGACGTCCGCCTCTCCAAATTGTGCATCCCCGAATATGGCATCGTCTGTTCCGTCGATATCAATGTCATCTTCGGTGTCCATCATCGCAGGGCGGACATGTACTCCCGTCCCTCTCAAACTCGCTGTCGTAATGACCCGAGTACGAACGCTCCCTTCCCCTGCTGCATCCCAGCCTGCGTCGGGGTCCACGTCTACGTCTACATCCTCGTTTCCTCGCACTAGCCCGTTCGTTCGTTCGCGTTGGCGCTCCACCTGCGTACGTCGACTCTCATATGCAAGGCATGCGTCGACGTGTGCCTCTACGACATCTCTGTCACCTCGGACATGTCGCGAGCACACGGGGCAGACAGTCCCTGTAGCCCCCCCTTGTGGATCAACGTCGCTCGCATCGTGCCGCGCTAGCCAAGTCGCCTCTTCCTTGGCGAGCTCCTTGAGCCGTGTATGCCTTGCCCTGCGACGGCGCGTAATGTATCCGATCGCATGTTCTATCGCGGCAGGGGCAGTGGACGTGTCTGCAAGGATAGTAATGGACGGTGCAGAGGAGGACACGTAGATACGAGGCAACGGCTGGAGTGCGGTAAGAGACTGGCGCGCTTTGACAGCCGAACGACGTTTGTGAGCGCTCGAGGAGCTGTACGAGGAGGTGAAAAAGAAAAGAAAAGAAAAAAAGCGGAAGAGAGACGTACCCTTCCTCGAGGTCATCCACCTGTGTGAGCACCTCCACGTCGCCAACATGTCTGATGATGTCCTCGACGCGCTGCATCTCCAGCTCGGCGTGTTGTGCGAGAAGACGGATGGGGATGAGCTCGGCGCAGGCTGGACATGGACGCGTTTCGGCACGCTTCGCTGTAGATGTGTAGTGGTCACCGGGGAGACACGGTCGCGTTTAGACGCGCGGACGTACGTTTCTTTACCCTCGGTGGGGGAAGCTCGTCCGGCGGTGCGGGGGAGAGCGAAGAAGAAGAGGCGGAGGCAATCGAACGCTCCCTAACACGTTTTTTGCCGCTGTGTCATTGGAAGAACGTAAAGACGGAGACTGGCCCCTGAGCATGCAGAGAAAAGCGAAACGCACGTTGCAGTCAAAGGGATTTCCATGTTGAACGCGGAATATTTCCGAGAGGGCGGGGTGGATTGCGCTGACCAACGGTGGATGCACCCGACGAAACAGCACGCCCACGTGACCTTGCCAACCGCAACGTACAACTTAACTCGAAACTCTCTGGGATCGCCATCGACGATGGTGGATCTTGAGATAGCCACCGACCTCACCGGGGTTGCCAAGGACTCGGTCACCAGCTACAAAGTGAAGGAGAAAATATTAAAATGTAAAAAAGGTTTACATGTCACCAGCTTGCCGGAGAATGCAAATGGTCAGTTCTCTTCCTCAGTACTTGTTCTCTCCTGACTTGTAGCTATGGTTCCTGTGATGATCCGGTGCATATGTAGCTGCTGGTATATGGACCCACTTGATTCGGCCGACAGCAGCGGCTCTCCTTTGCCTCAGTCAACTAGGACAATGTCCGCGGATAGATCGGGCATATGCACTGACCAACTTTTCACAGTAGTATGAGAGTAGCGGGTTCGATGATATTGTACGTCCGCATCATCTTCGGGCGGGTTCCGCAGTGAACCCACAACTCATCTTCCCATGCGTATCGGAATGCAGTCAGCTTATTTCACGGTAATACCAATAATGAACGGGTTGCGCAGATCGTGATTGAGGATCCCTTTTGGGTCTGTTATGTCTTCCCTTTTGTTTTCGTCTCCGTCGCGTGGGTATGTCCAGCCAATGTTCTAAATCCCCCTTTCTACCGCCGACTCGCGTGCATGACGATTTCGTTTGTTGTTCATCGCTCCTATTACCACGTCGGTCACTCCGTCATGTTTTGTGTCTTACATAGCTTGCTACGAACATAATGGTGGCACAAGTCATTTCAACCCGGCCGACACCACAGAGGTATTGCGACTGGTGTACAAACTACCATACATTCCCTGCGTCTTCGCTTTTTTATTTGAAAGATAGACACGACGCATGCAATTCAGATGCCCGTCAAGCCCTTTCCCTTGCTATCCACAACTGCACTTCCCCTCGTGACGTTGCTAAATGTTCCCCCTGAGTGGATTCCTTCGCCCGGTTGTTCCTTGCCCTTCTTCAACAAGAATTCGACAACGTCGACGTCCCTGGACGTTCCAAACGTGTAGTCAAGCTGTTGCTTAGAGGGGCGACCTAGTATCCCTTGAGAACCTTGACACGAATGAAATACTGTAAATGCTGTCGTAGAAACAGAGTGAGCGAGCGACACCCTCTCTTCGATTGGGGTCAACACATACAGTCGACGACTTCTGAAAGAGCAATCGTCCTGCAGACAATCCATCAGACAAAACAAACTGGTAAAGAGGGGTGTGGATTTACGTGTCTTGTTGAGATCGGGTGAGCGATGCGTTTCGATAAAGCGGGTCATCCCTGGAGAAAGATAGGCTCACCTCCAGACTTCCACTTCTTGTACTGCAAACGTCTCCCATCAGAGCACGCCATCGAGCATTGGGACACGGTGAATTACCTCTATGGGATTAACGATCACTGTGTACTCGTCTGTAGATTGCGTGTCCGGCTTGTAAATGACTTTGGTGAGGTGCTTGGTCATGGCGGAGGTTGTTGATGGGTATGGATTAGGATACAATAAACAGAGTATGCGATGGTGGCGATAACAAGACGGATCGAAGCCGACGCGCGCCTCTTTATACACCTCGGCGATCGCCCGCCACACGCGATGACGTATTGTTGGGTAACGCGTCACGCGACTTTGGATCATGGTACAGACAACTCTCCACTCTACACGTCATAGGGCTGCTACCTGGTCCCATCTCAACTCCATCCTATGTCCTTCGCTCCGGGCGGCTAGGTGGGTCAAGGGAACAAGGGATGGCCTGTGAAGGAATCCAATGTTAACGCTGGGTCACAGGCAGCGACAGTGGGATGACGCTTACCTGCCGTGAGCACACTGGAACGGAAAAACAGTCGCTGACAGCTGCTTCACCAATCGCTCGCACTGTTCTGTGTTCAAGGGGTCGTTAAACATGATCGCACCTAGCAAACTGCTGAGCCTTGAGCAGACATCAAAAGCCAAGCTTACTTACCTCGACAAGCCTTTGAGTTAATCAAGTCGAGAAGCTCACGTGGACACCATCGCAACGCTTTCAGCCATTGTGCCTCCTCGCCTGAACTTGCAGAATGAAGCTGGGATGATGGATCACGTGGTTCAAGTTCTCGACTCTCGAGTGCACCAATGTACCCCTTGATGAGCTCCTGCATCTCCTTACCCAATAATAGCTGTAACTCGATCTTAGCGAATGCTCACACCGCACCTGCCGCCCACACGTACCTTTTCGCTTACGATTTCAGGAATGGCACTCACAAACACCTGAATATAACCACCATCCACGTCCATCTCACACTCTAGCCTAGACTGGGTTTCCTCGAGTCCAGAGAATCGGAAACCCCACGACTCGAATGCCTTGTGGAAATCGGAAAGCTCTACAAGATGGGAAGCCTCGTGCCTAGTCAGGAGCACGGGTACTGGGGGCGTCAACTGCCTCATCTCCACCCCTCCACTCCCTTCCTGGTGGCTAAGAAAGCCACAACAAATCGACTTCAAAAATCGTTCAACACGCACACGTTCATCCGCGGCATGCTGATCGATTAGGATGAGCGTTTTCCCATCCAGGGCAAGCTGACCTTTGCATGTTTCATTGGCTTTCTCCCCACCCGAAGGGCCATTTGGGTCCAGACCGATAACACAAGCGATGAACTTGCGGTCCACCTGACTAATAATGCGTGCATTTCGTAAATCGTCCTTCTGGAAACGCATTTGAGATGCAGTAAAATTAGACGAGCCAGACTGAGGACCCCAGCCAGAGATCGCACGCTTTGGACCTGCCATGTGATAGCCCTGGCCACGCTGAGAATTACAACAATCGGTATCCGCATTTGCTGATAGGGAGAGAGCGGGTATCTTTGATTCTTTAAGCGCATAGGCGCCGTTGGCCTTTGAAAAAGTCTCAGTGACGTAGTAAAACACGAGGTGTGGGGGTAAAGAAGGTTACCTCCAAGGCTTCTTGCAGCCACTCGGGTAC
>JBBPLX010000118.1:0-50618 GCA_038090015.1 Leccinellum albellum
AAATATCATCACTGTTATTATTATTTAAGTTAATCTATGATTGAAAGCTCACAAACTAATGATAAAGTAGATTAAAGCATGAATAGCAGTAATATGATTAGCACTCTGGTATATTTTATAATCCATAACTCACAAACTATAATTTCCAGAGAAAATAAGGAATTATTAAATGAATATGCCATGATTAACATCATCACTTCTGGCACATTCTATGATCCACAACTCACATACTGTCATTTTCAGAGCAGAATAGAAACAGATGGACATGTTATTATTAGTATCACTACTCTCTAGCACATTCCATGATGCACAACTCACTGCCTGTCATTTGAAAAGCAGAATAGGAAATAAATGGACATATAATTATCAGCAGCAGTAGCATTCTGAGTCTCTGGCATAATCTATAACTCACAAACTGTCATTTCCGGAGCAGAATAGGCATGTCATAATTAGCATGACCACTCTCTAGTGCATTTCACAGTTCACAACTCACTCCCTGTTATATCCAGAGCAGAATGCAGAATGATTGAAGATGTCATTATGAGTATCACCAGTGACTCTCTGGCATATTTCACAATCCACAACTTACTCCCTGTCATGTACAAAGAAGATGGAGAATAGATGATGTGTTATCACCTCTCTTAGCATGATCTACAATGCATAACTTACATCCTGATATTTCCAGAGCAGGTTGGGGAATGAGTAAACATGCCATTTTCAGCATCACCACTCTCTGGCATATCCCATAACTCACATCCTGTCATTTTCAGAGCAAGTTGGGAGATGAGTGGACATGACATCATTAGGATAACCACTCTAACACATCTCATGATATACAACTCACTCCCTGTCATTTCCAGAGCAGAATGGATAAAGAATCAACATGACATCATCAGAATTTTCACTCTCCTGCCTATTCCATAATATACAACTCACTCCCTATTATTTCCATAGCAAAATATAGAATGAAGAATGAATGAATATGTCATTGTTAGCATTACCACTTTCTGGCACAGTTCACATTCCACAACTCACTTCCTATTATTTCCAGAGGATGAAAAATAAATGGAGATGCCATCATAAGCATCACTACTCTCTGACACATCTAATCATATACAACTCACTCCCTTGTTATTTTTAGAGCAAAATGGAGAATGAATAAATATACTATCATTAGCATTACCACTCTCAGTGCTCAGTTCATGATGTACAACTTACATCCTGTCATTCAAATCAGAGTTGAAAATGAATGGAGATGACATCATCAATGTCACCACTCTCTAGCAAATTTCATGATGCACAACTCACTCCCTGTCATTTTCAAAGCAGAATGATGAATGAATGAACATGTTGTCATCAGTATCATATTCCTCTGGCATATTTCTTCAATACAACTCACTCCCTTCCATTTTCAGAACAGAACAGAAAATGAATAGATATTCCATTATTAATACCACCACTGATCTTCTAGCATATTCCACATTCTACAACTCACAAACTATTATTTCCAGAGTAGAGGATAAATGAATATATCATTATTAGCACTACTTTTTGATAGACTCCACAATCCATGACTCACATGCTATGATTTGTAGAGCAGAATGAAGAATGAATTGACATGACATTATTAGCATCACCCCTCTCTAGCACATTACATACTCTACAACTCACATACTGTGAGAAATATAGAATGAATTGAACAAGCCATAAGCATCATCACTTTCTGGCACATTCCATGATATACAACTCACTGCCTGCCATTTCCATAACAGAATAGAAAATAAATGGATATGCCATTATTAGAATCACCACTTTCTAGCATACTCTACAACACAACTCACTTCCTGTCATTTCCAGAGCAGAGTGAAGAATAAGTGAGTATGCCATTATTAGCATCACCATTACCATTCTATATCACTTTCTACAATGCACAACTCACTCCCTGTGATTTTCAGAGCAGAAGGGAGAATAAATGAATATGTCATCATTAGCATCACCACTCTCTGGAATATTTTATAATCCACAACTCACAAACTGTCATTTTCAAAGTAGTTTCCATAGAATAGAAAACAAATAAATGCCACCATTAGCATCACCACCTCAAGTCTCAAGTGTATTCCACTCACATTCTATTATATTCAGAGTAGAATGGAGAATGAATGGATATGACATCATTAGCACCACCATCCTCTAGTATCTCAGATAGTTCACAACTCACATCCTGACAATGGAAAGAACATGAAGGATGAATGGACATGCCATCATCAACATCACTACTCCTAGTCTCTAGCACATTCTATGATGCACAACTCACAAACTGTTAATTCCAGAGCAGAATGGAGAATGAATGTCATGTCATTATTATCATCACTACTCTCTATACTTTCCACAATACATGACTTACATTCTATCATTTCCAGAGCAGAATTGAGAATTATCAGCATTAATGCTCTCTGGCACTATTTACAGCTCACAACTCACATTCTGTTATTTATAGAGCAGACAGGAGAATGAATGGACATGTCAGACATCATCAGCATCAGCACCCTCTGGAACATTCCATAATGGACTACTCACATACTATAGTTTTCAGAGTAAAAGGAGAATAAATAGACAGTGACATCATTAGCATTATGACTCTCTGGCAAATTACATGATACACAACTTACTCTCTATATATTGAGAGCAGAATAGAAACAAGTAAGCATGCCATCATTAGCATTATTACTCTCTGGCACATTCCATGATACTTAACTTACCCCCTGTCATTTTCAGAGCAGAATGAAGAATGAATGAACACATCATCAGCATCACCACTCTCTGGCACATTACACAATGCACATAACTTACTCCCTATCATCTCAGAGCAGAATAGAGAATGAATGGACATGCCATCATTAGCATTATAACTCTCTTGCATATTCTATGATGCACAACTTACCCCCTATCATTTCCAAAGCAGTTAGAAAATGAATAGACATCATCAGCATCACTCTCTAATACATTCTGCAATGTACAACTCACATACTATCAATTCCAGAAATGTTATAAGTCAAACCACATTAATACATTTGTGCCAAGAATAACTCACTTTCTATGATTTGAAAATAATTAGTATATACTCAATTTTTATGTATGGCCTAAATTATATGAAAGCAATCTCACCCAAAAGTGTGGAAACCATCTGGCCAATTTTTTGTAATCTACAACATCCATGCTGTGTACAGGAAGTGCAGATTGATGCAGCCTGTCTATATCAGGTATGACACTGTTTTACTATAGGATCAGCCTTTGAACAATACTCAACTTTCAATACTTACTCATCAACTGCATATCTGATACACAATGCTATGCTTGTTTCTTGGGCAGTAACAAATAGCATTTGCAAAGCCTCATCATTCAGAGCCCCTGCTGTATTTTCCAGTAGCATGTTACACCCTTCATTTGAGTTGTGCATCCCTTGCATGCCAGAAATTTTTATGAGCTGAATCCAAATTTATCAGACAACAGAGTAAAGTTACCTCCAATCTGAACATGATATTTTGGTGCATGCTTCCGTTCAGAGAGGCAACCCCATACATCAGCATTGTCAAAAATTCCATCTATGAGCCTAAGTGCCTTTGCCACCCTCTCCTCTCGTGGTAGCTTCCGATCATCATCAGATAGCTTACTCATGGCTACAGCCAATAATGCATCAAACTTAGTAAACACCACAATAACAGGCACTGGACAAGCTGTGAGCTCAAAAAAACCTTGTGAAAATGACCTCACCATTTTTCGCATCACACTCATCAAAAAACATTTCCTCAGATCGTTGGATTGCCCGATCCAGTTTATCCATTGGGATACAATACCTATAAAGAGTAACGACTCATCAATGACTCTTCCCAGACCGTTCAAGGTGTTACCAGATGGCATGAATCCGCTTCTTGAGAAACGTCGTGTTTGCACGATCAGCAATGAACTCCTTCAGTCGTTGGAATTCAAGTGTGGAACCAGCCTCGAAGCCCCGCGAGTCATGGAAAACGAATTTGTCGTTGCTCCGGAAGATCAATTCATTCTCGATGTCGTGCATTCCACGCTAGCGTGCATCGGTAAAGATGCTCGTCATGTCCGAGTATGTTATGAGCAATACTCACCCCCCTGGATCCCTCGACCTGGGTTAGATCGATCTAGCCGCACGGTTTGATAAACCAGTCATATATATCAGATCAGGTACGCACCCTGTTACCTTCTCCATCATAGATCTCCGGGTTTTCGGCACTGTTACAGATCGCGCGGAGAATAGTCGTCTTGCCAGCGTTCGCCCGCCCAATGATAAGGATCCTGAAGCGGCCAAATTTCTCTCGGATGTTTTCAAAACCACCTGCCTTGTTTGTCTCCATATCTGGATTCTGAGCGTGAGCGTGAGCGTATTGTTGAAGAGACTGTGGAACGTGAGGTTGAAGCAACAGTCACCGTGAGAGCCTGAGCGAGGGCGGAAGGAAGTATACACCGATCGATGCCCATCTACTTCCGACATCCGCTTCGGAACGGCAGGTCCAGGTGCGTGGTTGGGTAGCTTGATCGGCTTCAATTCCGGAGGTCTGGAGCACTGTTACATAGCTTTTGCCAATTTCCCAACTACTTGTTAGTCTGCTGACCAGAGTATTGAATATTGATGGCTTACCTCGTACATGGAGTCTTTCCCGATGCCAGAGTAACTACAGAGTGAACTTGATGTTTGAAGCTTTGAAACCTTGCTCACGTTCAACATCAATTGGTTCACCTGGGGCGAATACACGAACGTTGGCACGGGCTACCCAGCGTATTCAACACCACGCCTAAAAGCAACCCCATCGTGCTCCAAAAAGTAAGGTGCATATCCCGGACGCCCTTTGGATTTAGATTCATGGGTATAGCTTATACTATATTTACGGATGCCCATCACACTACTTACATATCTTGAGAATTCCTATGATACCCACGCAATGCAACAGAGTCAGAATACTATGTCATGTCGGCCGCCCGTTGACGCTGGATCCGTGGGGAGAAGGGTCCTGCGACCGGTCCACGGGGTCCATCTAATCAGCCGGATTTACTCAAACATCAACTTTCGGAGCGACGGCACAAGGAAAATCGTACCTCTAATGGATCGTTCTCCCTATCACGATACCTCCCGTTCGCCGCATGGTCATATTCGTGCCCGTTCAGAGAAACAGCGGACTGCGGATGCGAAGGAGGATGCGTGTATGACGTCATTGGCATAGAAAGGGAGGTGCTCGTCGGGGAGGGACGGATGAGGTGCATCAAGGATGGGGTAGCAGGGACAGCGATGCTGATGGCGTCGAGGAGGAGACTAGACGTGGATGGAGAAAAAGAATGTGACACGCGTGATCGTAAAAACGAGGAAGGGTAGAGGAGACAACGATAATACGTACTCGTTCTCTGCCTGGAGTTTCCGTATGCGAGCATTGGCAACATCGAGGTCGCGCTGGTACTCGACGTGTTGCTGTTAAGTGTATCCAAGACCGAAGGAAAGGAGATAACATGTGTGGCAGGGACAGAAGGAGGTGGTGGTGTAGGGTTGGCTGTTCAGTATAGAACTCAGATGGAATGAGAAGCACGCCAACGTACCGCATTGACCTGATCGAACTTTTCGCGCAGGGCCTGGAATCTGTGTAGTGATGAGCGCGTGGGTTCGTACAAGAGGAATAAGATATGGACAAGCCTGGCCGCCTACTTTTCTTTGTACCGCGGGCCACTACGTTGAGGTGGTGGAGGAACCTGAGGGATAACGGTGTTACGGTGAGACACGTCAGATGAATATGTTTTGCGAGTTTCAACGATGTACCGTTCACAGAAAGTATGTAATCAACCAAACCATACCTTAAATTTCGTGTTTTCTTCAACCGGAGGACGAGGTGGCTTTGCGTCCATGACGAGGTGGAGTGAGTTGCCAAATAGGTTGTAAACCAAGGTTGCTCGTTACTACAATGTTCAACAAACTCAAGCAATTGCTGGGCATACGAACCACCGACCCCTCCAAAGAACGCGTCGAGACTGTACTATTCTCAGGGGAATCTGGTGAGCAGCGTGGCTCACCGAGACGCTTGCACAACCACTCAGACTGTAATGCAGCATATTTCAGCAATCGTGTCCCGAGGGCCTTCACAGAGAGATGGGGTAAGTGTTGAAGAGCTTCGCCTTACCCAGGCTTCACACGACGATCTACCAAGTAACGCATGGCGGAGAGATCTCCTCTGGAACGGCCCTGGATGCACGCGCTCGGTATTTCTTTGCGACTGACCCTTCAGAGCCGTGGGTGACGAGGCTATCAACCAAGTCTGTCGTGGTGCGCATATAGGATGTTCCATACAAGATAGGGCTGTATGTATGCGCTTAAACGTCTGTTTGCCCTGTTGCAGGTGATCCACGCGGGATGGATAGCGCATTGCGCTGACGGAGCCTTTCGAGCACCTATTGCAGAGTATATTCTAGACGGTATGCCATTTCATGCAGTCACTCGATTAGCCTCCTCCTCCCCCTTTCTTGTCTTATCTTTATCTGTCCCGGTCAGAGCTGACTACTCTCAATGCTCTTCACTCGATAGATGGCTTCGTTCCCGGACCACCTTATAAATCGATCAACCACGCGCAAGCTGTGTATGTCCCATCACCGTTCCCCCAACCAAGTAGCTCCACCGAATCTGGACCGACGCCAGTCAAAACTTCTGATACCCCAAGCACCCCTATGAGAATGCCACGAAAACGCAATCGAGAACAAGCCTACTTTGACTCCCCCAGCGGCTCCCTTGTATATTCTGGATTCGACAAAAATGGTATGCCAGTACGACCGAGAAAGCAACGCAAGCTTCGGTTCGATCCTTCGTCCAGTCCAGACGGCGGAGAAGAAGCGATGCAAGCAACGAGGACTCTTGACTGGCTCCAGGATCATGGCGAATCCAGAAACGGGGATGATCAGTATAAGAAGACTAGTACACCCCCTAGTATGACGACTACGGTACCATTGCTCGACGCGTCTGGAAAGCCCGTCTCCGACAAAAAGCCGCCGGCTGCAGCATACCAAGGATTTCCTGAAGGGGCTCGTCTCGCGAAATCGGTCTACATACCCTCGACAGTCGCCTCTGGTGATGCACAGCGGAAAGCACCGCATGTCCGCACGATCGACTTTACCAAGCCACCGCCACCCACGAGACGTAGGCGTCTCCTAGGCGCAAGCAACACGAATTTCAAACACGCAGATACGATATTGTCGGTTATGAAGGTCACGGACAACAAGGTCAAGCCGCCAAAGAAGATCAGTTTTGCGGATCGTGCTCGAGTCCGTGTGTATCCAGTCTCACCCCAACAACCAGATGCCAAGGGTAGCGAAGCTGCTAGCGCCGCAAGACAATACTCGGGTAGGGCGATCAAGGACGAATCAGAATCGGATACCGAGATGTCAGCTGATCGAGATGTGGTGGGTTCTGGCGACCACTCGACTGGAGGAGTGGACAAGGACTTAGCTCCACGAACCAACTCTACGATAATCGATGAAGGAGGTCCCGTTCGGCGCCTCAATGGAGACCAGGTTGATGACGACACGCTCACTTTGACTACGGAGGAGGTACAGGCTATGCGACAGCGTCTCTTAGAGTCGGCAGCAAAGAATGGCGTCGCCGATGGCCAGCTGACGACTCTGTTCGAACTGGGGAAGACTTTTCGAGGGATGACGTTTCGCCATGTGTGGTAAAGACATTGTGGAGTTTCAAGTTGTTTATGGTTCATAGGAGAAAGGAAGTAGACAGGGATGCAATTAGCATGCTTTGCAATTTTGACACAACTCGTCCTTTTGAGACCATCTACGGGCAGAAACAAGCTCGTCCGTTGCACTCCTGTCAGATGCATGTTCCCTATCATTGGGAACTAGCGGCGCCGGGTATGAACTTGACCAACTCCAGGGTCTTTCTCTAGCTCTGCGGCCGGTTCCCGGAAGGTCACGTGGACAGGTGAGGACTCAAAAGCTCTCGTGAAGATCTATCTGCCCCCGATTCGAGGCTACGTTCCTAACCAGATGATGCACCCACCGCTTTGTATCATAGTAGCAGCCAAGAAGACATCATAGTTGTCCAGAGGAGCGCAGCAGCCTTGTTCATGCGCGATGGTCGTTCTAAGTCCTCCTTGAAGAACGCCAGGCGATCGTCTTGTCGGGCAGAGACGCCATATCCAGGGCCAAGGGACGATGACCGCGCAATTCCAGCTCTGCCTTCTGCAGTTGCGACACGAAGCCACGGTACGGGCACGCTTGCGGTCTTGCGCGGATGATAGGTCCTAGGGCACGCTTCAACGACATGTCGCAGGGGTGCATCAGATAATATGCGACGATAGACGGTGGACGCCGGCAATGCAATGGACGAATATTTAGGAGATGCAATCTCCCCCATGCATGTATCGTCGATGAGTGCGACCACTTCCCCGCTGGCTTCAACCAGGGATGCAGGGGCATCGTCCTTGACGGGAAAACGGAGGTAGGATACCCCCTTCGAGCATCGATTCTGGTTTTTTTAACGCTGATGACATGAGCGACCCCTAGTGGCAGAGCAGGTGCCAATGTAAAGGTACAACGATACCGTATCAGATTTAGCCGCCGAGTTGATCCTTTTTCTCAGTACCTTTGACTTGGGAAATGGGCATGGTTATGCGGACTCTATGATGTTATATAATGGTACAAGTGTGTGAGCGTAAGTTAGTCTGATTATAATCGAAGGTTTTGCAACATGATTGCAAGTTAACAGGAAGTGCTCCAGCGTGCTGTGATGCGTACCGCTGTTCGTGTAAAGGACGGAATCCTGTAGCATACCGACATACTGTCGACAGGACCGCATATCAACCACCGGACGAAGAAGTAAAAGAAGGGAGGTGCTCCGAAGTGTGGGTAAATTGGGTTTCTAATGATCCGGTGTCCGCATGGCGAGGCAAGTTGCAACGATGAGGTCAGCCATGGACTGCGCACGCTGCCCTCTCCGTAAGTAGCATCAAATGGAACTGCCAGAACTCTCACACCTGATAAATACGCAACTCCCCGTCCTTTGATAGCGCAAAGAGCGTTATGCGGTACGTAGCCACGACCCGATCCTGCGAGTCAAGGCACTGTGGCACGCCAGAACGACGGCGCAAAAATAGAGTGGTCCATCCTCAGCCGACGTGATCTCCTGCGGTACAAAAAAAAAAACAAATTTGGCGCACCTCCATTTTGCTCCCCCACGACCGCGGTCTCAGCCGCCAACAATACTCCCCGTCGTCGGGACCCCTGAACGAGTACGTTCCGCCCGGCGCCCGGAATGGTGACCCATTCTGCCGACGCACATGGACAGTCTCCATCTGCCAGTGGTGTCTTCTTCGTCTTTCTTCATCTGTGAGTGGATCGGTGCTGATGTCGATGCCGATGCCGCGGGCACGGGCGGTCCACGTGATGCTAATCGGGCCTGGATCGGTCGCGGCCATGGGAGGTCCGAGGTACGGCGACTTGACGTGGCAGATCGGAACGCCGTTCGGCTCCCCGCCAACGTGGAGTGCGAATTGCCAGCTCGCGACGAACCGGGTGCTCTTCAGGTAATATCTGTTCGCGTGCCATCGCCGAGGCTCGTCAGCGATGCAGGGAATGGAGACGTCGATCGAGCCCACATGAATAGGAATGAATAGGAACACGATGTCCATACGCGTGCGCCCCGGGGCTCGAACATAGGTTTGTGGAAAGAGTATACGGTACTCTTTCCTTCCTTCTTCTGACGGGCATGCATGCGCGATTCGAAAGGCTCACCTGGGCGTTCGTCTGTCGTCCGCCTTGACGATCCTGTCATCGCTCCAGAGCCCGCCGACTCGATAGACGTGAAGACACAATGGATGTGACTCGGTGGCCATCCCACTGTATGGTGAATGTTTGGCCTTGATCGTCATGATGATGCTCCGAGCTCATGAGACAGATGTGAGCGGGCCTGTGAACAGAGAAGACGGAACCCGAAACACTGGTTTCACGTCGTCGTCGTAAGAGATGAGCAAAGTGATGCGCTGTCTGCTGGGGAGTTGTTTGCGTGCCCAGGATATGCTATGTGAAGGAGAGATGTCTCATACAGCCCAGCGTTGTATTTGAGTTTGATGTTTCCACATAAGTGAGAAAGGTATGGAAGGTAACCGGCCGGTTGCTGACAGGAGTGGCGGCGTGCAATGTAAACATAGGGTGCAATCAAGGCGCATGCCGCATTGTGGGTAACGGGCATACCAACGCCGAGCACGCAATCCGTAGGGCAGTGGGAAAGTGCGGAGTCTTCCAGAACTGGACCTACGATAATATCAAGTCTGAATCTCTATCCCGGGGAGCTGGTCAAGAAGCCGGCAGATTGCGCTGCTGATCAAAGGTTGTCCAACGAGACTTGTCATTGAATCAGAACCTAGACTATTTCCAAGCTACTCGGGAATCTATCATCTGTTCCGAGTCGATGCCAAATTAAGTCCATACAAGCCCCCATCCCGACAGAGATTCTGGGGACATGGAGCAGTACTATTTCCGCCGAAGCGCGGAGAAAGCGTGACAACGGACCGTTTCTTCAACAAGAGAAGTACTATTTCAGCCTGTCCTTCACATGAAAAAACGGCCGTGCTGTGCCCGTGTAGTTCCTCGCGTGCAACAGCTGAGAATGACGTGCGACGGGTGGGGCACAGGCAAGTGCAAGTGGCAAGTGAGAACATCCCATAAGCGCCCATACGGGATGTCGATTTCCATGAATTCCTTTCTAATGGTTGGGCATTCGCATCGCAAGGCTGGTGGCAACCAAGAGATCAGTCATGAATCGGCCTGACTACAATCCAGACAAGATGATGAATGACTGAAAAATGGTGGCAAGCGATTCCATACCGGATAGATGCGCAGCTCCCCATCCTTGAATATGGACATGGCGATAGCACGATAGGTGGCCACGATCTCTCCCCCTGTGTCCAAACACTGCCAATAAAAGAGGAAGGTGGTGCATTAGTGACGCAGTCCCGTCCCCGGTCCGTACGGAAATCCATTTCATTTTCCCAGAAGCCTACGAACCTTCATTTCGTTGCGCCAAAAGTGTCTGTTCAACCGCCACTGATATTCTTTATCGTCAGGCCCCCGAAACCATCGGGTTCCTTCAGGGGCTCCTCGTAGTGTCTCTATCTCAACTATCCGACTGTCTGGGATAATATCGACGAGCATGGGTCCTGGGGAGAGGTCGTAGATTGTTGGTGGTCCTATATAACCAGATGATACCCGACAAAAGATAGTTCCCCGGGGTCCTTCAGCATGCAGAGAGAAATGCCATTGGTTGTCAGTGCGGCTCGCTTTGAGGAAATACCTAGAAACAGAACGTATGTAGTAATGAGTTGGTTGAATGTCATGACCCGCCAACCCCGGGCGAGATCGGGGGATATGAATCTTCGCAGAGGAAAACGAATGACGCACATAACCGAGACCTTGTCGTGCGCCTTAACTATCTTGTCGTCACCAAGTAGGCAACTGATCCTGTAGACGTGAAGTGAAAGCAGGTGTTCTGTCGCAGAGTCCATAGAAAAAAAACTGACGAAAATGCTGCGGTGCACTGGCTGAGGGGAAAACGTGCGCCAAGAGCCTTTATAACGCCGGAAGGGATCTTAAACGTGACGGGGCAGTTATCTGTGATGTCCCCTGATGTAAGGTACGAAGGTCGACAACCACGTTTCCATGGATAGACAGCTTGTGCCTTGATCGATTTTCCAACGCTGCATCTCCACTACACAATGGTCTAGGAACGACTAGTAACGGGGCAGTGTTACTTGGTCAGAGACAGTCCCCCTGCTTTTCAAGTCTGTGCAGAGAAAGGGAAAAGGAAACAAAAGAGACTAGCGTAAAGTAGAGGCGATGTGGGGGACGATGGCAACTCCAGGATGCCGTGAAGATCGTGATAGTACGCCTGCAGCACTCAGCAGAACCGATTTGGATCGTCGATACGCACACGTGGTCATTGTTCCTCTGTTCCTGAGCACTCGAATGCCAAGGGCTTGTTGCGTACCGCTAATCACTAGGTAACAATGGATCCTTGTGGACCTGGTAGATATATTGATTACTTAGATCATGGTTAGTGCCGCATCAAATGTATGTTGCCACCATTTTCATGTAAAATAACGAGAATGATTCAGAATGCGCAGTAAATTCACCTTGAGTTCAAAAGAAAAGGCTATAGTGGAAGTGAGGAGTGACGTGACTCGTGGCAAGTCGGAATATTTTTATTCCCACGGTATTAGTAGTTCTCTACACTTTCTGTCTCTTCACTCAACTCATGGCGTCCAGGATCGCACTAAACACCCTCAAGGTGTCAGGTAAGTACTCCATTTCTGTCTACTTTTTGACTAGCGCAGTAACGCCTTCGTTTCGACAGCTCAACCCCGTGTGGTGCCAACCGGAGCCATCCTCCTCGGGAGACAAACCCTCGATGTTTGCCCCCGGGCCATTTCTGCGTATGTTCAAATGCTCCACTTTGCGAATAAACAACAATGATGCCATCCACGCAGCCGTTCGATGAGCTCCAACCCCCCTCCACCAGCGGAACGCGCCTCAGAACTCATCAACAACCTTCCCTCTTCTCCTGGTCTCATCACCAAGACCGGTGCAGCTCTTCTTGGAACGGGTCTTCTCGCTACCGCTATTTCGCAAGAAATTTATGTCGTGAACGAGGAAACTGTTGTTGCTGTTGGCACTTTTATTCTCTTTGCATACATCTACCGGGTATGTGGGTTGTTCGCATGACAGGATTCGTGTTCGATGCCCTTGTAGGCAATCCAAGAACCGTACAAGGGCTGGGCAAACGGCCACATTGAGCGCATCAAATCAGTCCTCAATGATGCACGCGCCGGGCACACACAAGCTGTCAAGGACCGCATCACCTCGGTCGAGCAGATGAAAGACGTCGTTTCGCTCACGCAGGGTATTTTTGCACTTTCAAAGGTCAGCTTCCGTCGTTCTGCAGTGCACCAAGTCCGACCTAGACACGTTTTCTGCATCACAGGAGACTGCCAAGCTAGAGAACGAGGCTTTCGTGCAGCGCCAAAAGGTCACAATGGCCGGCGAGCTCAAATCTGTTCTTGACAGTTGGGTCCGCTACGAGCAGCAGCAGAAGGAGAGCGAACAAGCTGAACTCGCCAAAACTGTCATTACAAAAGTCCTGAATGGCCTCAAGGACGACAAGACGCAGAAGGATATTCTTACGAATGCCATATCCGAGGTCGAGCGTGAGTGGTTTCGTCAGTGTTTTTTCTCCATCTCACGCATGATATTATGACTAGGTCTGGTCAAGGCGAAGGCTATTTAAGTAGACAGGTCATCGCTAGATTTTTGATAGAATGATTGTTTGCAACAAGATATTCCTTCTGTCATCTGCGTGACGTGAACAGAGTGTAAACCAAACATAGCCAAAGCAAAAGAAGCCGAGTCGACGCGTTGGCGCGTCTGCCCTTGTCCCCGCGTCGGGACACGATTTGAGCGTCTCCTTCCTACCGTCAACTCTGTCGCTGAAACGTCTGCAAGATGGATTCGGACCTCATCAAGCTTGTCAACCGTCTTCAGGACACATTCCATAATCTCGGTGTGCATCACCACGTCATGCGTTTGGGCTAGCTTTGAATTTATGTATTTCAGGTGGTGAACTGGACATGCCCCAGCTAGTGGTCGTGAGTCTCATCTTTTGCCCATGGGCAAAACACCAATCTGATCTTTGTTCAGGTAGGCAGCCAGTCGGCGGGCAAGTCAAGTGTCCTGGAGAAGTGCGTCACCGCAGTCTCCCATTTCACGATCGTTGACAGTTACGCTCTCCTGCATGCAGCATCGTCGGACGAGATTTTCTTCCCCGCGGTCAAGGCATTGTCACACGGAGGCCGCTTATTCTCCAGCTCATTCACACACCCATCCCGGACCCTTCCTCCAGTCCACCGGCATACACCGAGTGGGCACAGTTTCTGCACATCGACAAGCGCTTCACCGATTTCAACGAGGTTCGTCGGGAGATTGAACAGGAGACCTACCGCGTTGCAGGGCAGAACAAGGGAATCAGCCGGTTGCCCATTTCACTCCGGATATATAGCCCCGATGTCTTGGATCTCACCCTGGTGGATTTGCCGGGGCTGACAAAGGTGTGTATTCGTTCTAGCATGTCGTAGCATATCCGTACCGAGTTAATCCCCGCTCAAGATACCGGTCGGTGACCAGCCGAGTGATATCGAACGCCAAATTAGAAACCTGGTCACGGAGTATATCTCAAAACCAAACAGGTGAGCAAGAGGTTACCTCTCTACGACGGCGAATTAATATCCTTCAAAGCGTTATCCTTTCCGTCTCCCCCGCTAATGTTGACCTCGCCAACTCGGATTCGTTGAAGCTCGCACGAAGTGTGGATCCCCAAGGTCGCCGGACGATAGGTGTCTTGACCAAGCTGGACATCATGGACGCTGGGACGAATGCATTCGATGTTCTGACCGGACGCGTATATCCCCTTAAACTGGGTTTCATTGCCGTTGTCAACAGAAGCCAGCAGGATATCATTTCGGAGAAGAGTATGACGGATGCTCTCGATGCGGAATTCGAGTTCTTCAAAAGCCATGCTGCGTATCGCAATATTGCACACAAAAACGGCACGAAGTACCTCGCGCGGACGCTGAATCAGGTGTGTCGGGACGATGAAACCTACTTGATTTCAAACAACAATCTCCGTAGGTATTGATAAACCACATAAGGGAGAAACTTCCCGACATGAAGGCACGTTTGAACACCCTGATGGGTCAAGCACAGCAAGAACTTAACTCATTCGGCGACGCCGCTATCTTCGGTGATAAGAATCAGGTAGGTGGAAGCTTTAATGTAGCTTGCTTGGATACCCATCGTCTATTAGCAAGGAGCGCTAATCCTACGGCTTATGAACCAATTCGCCCATGACTTCATCGCATCCATCGAGGGTACCAAAGTTGACATGTCCACCAAGGAGTTATCCGGCGGCGCACGGGTATATTATATCTTCAACGACATCTTCGGTCATGCACTTGCTTCGATCGACTCTACAGCGGGCTTGGATAATCAAGACATCCGCACAGCAATCCGGAACTCAACAGGTCCACGGCCCAGCCTTTTTGTTCCAGAAGCAGCGTTTGACTTATTGGTGAAGCCCCAAATAAAATTGCTAGAAGCACCCAGCCTTCGATGCGTAGAGCTTGTATATGAAGAACTTGTCAAACTTTGTCATAATTGTACAAGCCCAGTATGGCATCTCCTCGGTTTCTTTCTTCCGTATACATCTGATATTCTATGCAGGATCTAGAGAGATTCCCCCGCCTTCACGCACAGCTGATTGAATGTGTATCGGAGCTTTTGCGAGAACGCCTAGGTCCTACGTCAGAATATGCCCAAAGTCTTATTGAGATCCAAGCTGCATACATCAATACAAATCATCCAGCATTTATATCAGGGTCAGCAGTAGCCGCACAAACGGCGACGTCCCAAGCTCCGAAACAAACAATTCCTCCACGTGTAAGCTTTGTCTACATTCTGTCTGATCTGTGGCTCCCGTGACTCATTTGGGAAACTTTACCCTCGAACACCCCTAGCCAATCAGTGCTGAATCGACGAATGGCACCCACACACCTGAAGGCGATGACGAATCATCCACCGAAGAGCCGGCAGGTGTGAACGGTGTTGCTTCTCGAGATGGACGTTCCATATCCTCAACACTCCACGACCGGGCCCGGACCACGGGATCCTCCCCTGCTGTGGGCATCTCCACCAAGACGTCATCAAAGCCCCATCATGGTCCCCGGCACTCATCCGTGCACCCATCAACGCAGTCCCACACTCAGCCTATCGTGCCTGGTTCATCACCTCATACTGCAAGGGATACTTTCTTGAACTATTTCTTCGGCCAGAATGGTCCCGGTCCTGTCAGTGGATCGAGCCTCGAGCGATCACATTCTAACATAGCCCCTATCCCGACCGGTCGGGACGTTTCGAGTACAGAGACCCCTGGGCCCAGCGGGCTTATGGCCGGAAAGCGTTCTCTGGATGGCAACAATGCGGCATATGATATGAGAAGCCTGGGTAAACACATCGAGGCTGTGAGTGTCACACGATTCTTCCCAATACACCCAGTATCTGGGTCAGGGCTGATGGGGAATGGCACTTTTCTTGGTTCTTTTTTTCCTTTCAGGTGTCGGCATCCGATAGTGGCACGCAGCTGACCCAACGAGAAGAAATGGAAACGTCTCTCATCCGGTCGTTGATCGCCTCATACTTTTCGATCGTGCGGCAGGGTATCCAAGATCTCATTCCGAAGGCCATCATGCACTTCTTGGTGAATTGGTCGACGAAGGAGGTGCAGAACCGGCTGGTGGCGACGTTGTACAAGCCCGACTTGTTTGGGGAGTTGTTGAACGAGGACGAGGCGCTGGTCGCGGAGCGGGCGAGGGTTAAGGCGTTGTTGGAGGCGTACAAAGAGGCGTTTAAAACGTTGTCCGAGGTGAACTTGAAGCCGCTATAGGTACAGATATGGCGTTATTCCCAACTCTGGTTTCTGGATTGATCGTTGAGTTATTGCTTTTGGATGTTTCTCACCATACGAGCTAGAATGAACCAAGTCGATGAGCGATGTATATGTCTGTATCTAAGATTCAAGCGAACACTAAGAACCAACTAGAAACACGGAGAGTAGTCATGCGATGTATATATACATATCGAATGACGGCCACAAATATACGGTTACCGTAACTGTATTTGGAGACCTGGTAAGAGTACTGGACAACTCGCGATGCGCACACACACATGACCCAAGCTTAAGACTGGCAGGAGGACGTCGCATTCGATTTGGAGAGCAGGTCATCGTCAGAGGACGATGAACGACAAACGCCTGCCCGGGTTCCCCTCGTCTTCGTCCTCCTGCCGCATGTACACACGCTAACCCAACAAAAAGAATTGAGAAGAAAGTTCAGACGGACGACGGACGACAGCGTGCACAGCCAAATAACACACAAGGGCTCGAGCCCCTTCCTCTCCCTTTAAGATAAACGCGGCGAGGACGTTCATGCTAACGTGGAGAGAGAACGGCACACGTGCGGCTCAGCTTTCTGCAGAGGACGAACACGGGGAAGACGAGAGCGATGCTTGTGGCTGCTGTTGATGATGTTGCTGACCCTTGACTGCGATCCACTTGTCCTTGGAGACGTGTTCCTTGCCCTCGGAGGATGCGATGACACCGATAGAGCGCTTGTTCTTGTTGTCCGGCTCCTCTTCTGACGTCATACTCTCCTCTGTGTCTGCTTCGATCCCACCATTGCTGACATCCGACTCGGACGAGGACACGGATTCGCTGTGGATCACAGGGATGACAGTCTCGGTGGGCGTGCACGTACCCGAGCTCGTCGCCGTGATAACCGCAGTGGTACTTTCGAGCTTCATGGCAGCCTCGGCACGATGGGCCTTCTTAGATTTAGATCGATCCTTTTTCTCGAGCTTCTGTAGGGACACAAGGGAAGGAGTTGGTCAGGCGTCCGATGAACAAGGGAGGAATAGAAGTTGCAACCGACCTCTTTGGTCTCCCTCTCCTCTTGCTTGATTCGGAAAGCAGATCAGCACATGCGTATTCATGGCGACAGCAAGAGGTTTGAATTTTTACCTCTTTCGCGACCTTCTCTTCTTTCTATGGGGTACCGTCAAGAACGTCGATTGGAAACGAGACAAGGGATGGGAAAGAAGGTCACACGTACCTCTTTACGTTCTCTCTCTTCTGCCTGCAATATAGCGCACATGGCACACACACACACACATTGGTCAGTCAAGTTTACCAATCGGAAAACGATTCATATGCATACCTCCTTCTTTTCCTTGGCTTCGCGCTACATGTCAAAACATCAGCCACATCCGTTGGTATGCCTACATTCCGATACAAAGGAACCCACCTCAGCTTTTTCCCTCTTGAGCTTTTCGCGTGTCTCACGTTCCTGAATGATCCTGGAAGGGGGAAGGCGTGTCCGTCAACGCAACTATCCGGAAATATTCGGAGAGCGGACAAACCAATCGGCCACTTCGTCCACACACTCCCTTGGGCGAACTTTATTCTTCAACAGGTATCCTTGCAATGCCGCCACCTACGAACGGCACGGGAGGCCGAAGTCAGGCGCCCAAACCCTTTCATTCCAGATGGGATGGAAACTCACGCTCAGCTCGCCTTCGGGAATCGCATCCGCAAACCGCTTGGCCAGCTCCGCAATTTCGACCTCTTCGAGTACCGGGATAGAGTGTCCAGGGACCTTCCGTTTGGGAAGTGGCAGGTTCTTCTGTGACACATCGGTCTTTTCCTGTGACGTGGCCACCATCGAAGACGACAACTCGGCGGCCGGCTTGGAGGGGAAGAAGCATTTGAAGATACCTTCCGCCTGCCACTTTGTCGCATGAGTAAAGTTCACCCATACATCCATTCGGCCTGGTCGGCTGAGCGCCGGGTCGAGGCGCTCGATGTGGTTAGTCGTGGCAAACAGTAAACTTGAGATCAAGGGGTGCGAAATGTTAGCAAAAGTCTCACAGCATCGCAATAACGGGCTCACCGGCCCTCTGCCGCCGCAACTCCATCAAGGCTGTTCAATAGACCACTCAAACTAAGAGTAGAGCCATCATTCGCATCATTATTATTGTTCGGCGTTGACGTTGTTGTCGTGGGTGCGCCTGTGGAAGATGCATCACGACTGACCGATCGAGTGAAAGCAGCGTCCAAATCTTCAAGAAGCAAGATACATCTATAGACGGACAACTTAGCACTGCACGGAGAGTAAGGATGATGTGATCCTACCTAGACGGTACATGTCCCATTAATGTCGTCAATGTATTATCACTCATCCTGTAGATGGCCTATTAATACAACCCAGAAAGGATAAGAGAACAGCTTTACCCCTTTGATGACAGGCTGACAACATAAATGTCCAAGCCCAATTCGCCAGCCAATGAATGAATTAACGACGTCTTCCCACTGCGCACCAACGGGTTAATGCTTAGTAAACAATATCGTGGGATAAATGTCGTACCTTCCTGGGACTCCATAAAGGAGGTACCCTCGACGGAATGGAATCCCTATCATTGAATTCGATGAGTGGGATTATCGCCTCATCAATTTTTACCAACCTCTTTCGGCATACCTAGGAAGATGAAAAAAATATAATTATCCAGCGCACCGGGAAAGTCCCAGATCCGACCGCACTCACCAATCTTCGGAGCACAGGAAGTCTTTGCAATCTGCCAGGAGCATATCTTTAACGCCTGGCTGAAGCACAATGGAACTCATGGGCCGCTTTTGGCGGGCTCCATTCCATCTCCAGCAACCATAGGTTCTGATAGCCGCCGCAGTAGTCTAGATCAGCCGCCGCATCACCATCTTACGGAACTCGCTAACTCACGTATCGGCCATAAAGATATGGACACGGTGTTCAGCGTCTTTCTCGTACTCGCGCTTGGCTTCCAGGACCAGTTTCTTGAGGATATCGTTATTACGAGCGACGACGCTAACCTGAAGTGAGCCGAAGCGAACAACAGTAAGGGACGACGGAAGTAATTTTACCTGATCTTGAGTGACGCTCCATGGCCGTAGTCGGGATAGCGCTTTGTGCGGGTTATCTTTTTCAAGCGGATTTGATGAGTGTCTCCGTGGACATCGCAGATTCAGCTAAATGAACAACCCACCCTCAGCCAATGGCCACGGTAATAAATTGTGTGAGTTGTGTCTGCGAACGAAATAATAAATTGTCGGAACTGCGTGAGAAGGGCACATATATTCGGTAACCTACCTAAACTTGGTATGAACGCCACCTTGCGTTTCCGACGGCCGTGTACGAGAGCGTCCTCGTCCTCGTCTTCATCTTCCTCGTCATCCACGTCGCCTGTCGTTGACTGCGTGAGACCATTGCGACCGACCGTACGTGTCGTTATTTCAAATTCACGACTACGACCCCATGCAGGTTGCTGTATCTCGCCGGTGAGCGGGGCCAAGAAATTTGAAACACGGTGACTTGCCTTGGACAACCAGTGCATCAACCTGTGCTCGCAAGTCAGCTCCCGACGCGCCAAATCTGAAATGGTGTTGCTCACCAATCGTACGGATAGTCCTCCTGACTAAAGTGTGCGGTAAGGAAAAACGCTGTTATGGCAAAAGGGCTTAGCATCCGGAGAAAATGAGAGAAAGCACGCATACAGTCGATGAAACCGTTCCAAGCAGAGAGGGAGGCCCGCCTTGCGGTTTCGACAGTTCCCCCGATAACGACGAGTTTCTGGGGAGAGGTTAAGGTTAACCTGGGAGGAAGAACTTTGAGGTTGGATGAGTACCAGAGTATCCTGAATGGCATTGGTGTTCATCCCCAATGGGGAAAGCATGTTTTTCAAGGTGTCCATGGTCGGTGAGCGGGGGGGGGTAGCGAAGGGGAGAATTTGAAGGCGGAGAGGCAATGGTCTCGCCACGGTCGGTATTTAAGTGATTTATTAGCGCCTCGTGTAGTAAATATAATATGTGCAGGGTGGCAAGTGAACGCGGGACGGTGTCAATTACATCTCGGTAAGGATTCCCGGTAGAAAAAAGAGCATTCTTAATGATATCAAGTCGTGACGTGCGACTCTGAGAGGGACACACGGTAACCATACTCGTAAAAACTCAGATAAGGCGAATCTTCACCTACCACGCTCAGTGAACCAGACCACAGTGCATTCCCACTTACGTCCGCCAGTAGACTTGGATCCTGGTCTGCACAGTATGGGAGAATGCGAGGGTCGCAATACAACCCTCCTGTCACGGTGGTGGTGGCGGAACGCTGGTCAGATCCGGCCCAGTTCCCGTTCATTACGGCAATGTGGTTTCACTGGTAACCCCCTTGACTTAGCGAATCTCAGGTTAGCGATCGCTCTTCCCCCTCTTCTCTGAGCAACTAGTGCTCCCAGCAGAGAGACCCGGTTTCGCCCACGCAATTGCGAGTCATGCAGTACATAATGAACGGTATGCTACGGAGACGAGATTTATGGCATGGTGGCCCGGCAGTAGAGCAACTGTCAGCCCTGGAACTACCGAAATGCGTGACAAAACCGCCGGTCCGCTAAGCCACCCACCCCCCTCGTAATGAACCGCTGACCGATACAAATGGGTAAACAGCCTAAGTTAGAGGTACATGGTCAGATCTTGAAATTGATACAGTACCGTCATCCCGTGTCTGCTGTATTCCCAGGAGGAATGTTCCAACACAATAGCGAAGGGAAAGTGGTTGCCACTAGAAAACGTCGTCGGATCTACGACCCAAGATCCCTGGGGTAAGGTTCACTCGACGGTCGGATCGCAGTACAAGATCTCGGAATAACAGCGCAAAAATATCCCCACGGCCACCCGCCGCCGTTTCTCGGCTGAGTGACGACGCTCTGCTCCTGAGAGGCAGTGGGTGGGTTCTAGTTGCTTCATCCGGAGTGAAGTCGAACTGCCTCCCCTTCCCATCTTTTTTTTCTCACACAACCACAGTGTTCACCTCACCCGATCTCACGACCCTACTAACTCGTCAGTTGCACCGTGTCGGCAGCGAAGATGTGACTCTGGATACGTTCGTCCTTTTACGGTCCCGATAGCCACATCGCGTTATTTTTACCCCCTTGGACTCTCAGATCTAAACCTGTCTGACTCGACAGGAGAGTTCAACCGCGCATGTCTCGAGTCTAGTCTCCCTCAGAGAGTCTAGCCGTCCAAACTCCTGTAGTGGTCTAGACTCTGCAGATGACAAGCCACCAAATGACTTGGTGGCTTGATGGACATATGTATGCAGCTGGTCATATATTGCGTGTGCCAATGTTGATATATTTTTCCTCTCTGAACGTTCTATTTGACAACCGACCACACTTGAGTTGTCGCATCTCGGTGCTGCGTGGGCCCAAGGCTACGGACTCATTTTGATCGGAGCGCCACCGCATCCCGCTCTTTTTGGGGACTATGCAATTTCGAAACACGAATCCTGATCTAGTATGTGCTACATTTGGCTGAACCATCACGAGATACCCACAAATCATGACGCATATCAACGTCGAAGCATGACGGTGACGATAATCTACAGCTTTTCGTCGGAAAACGAGGAAAAAATAAACCAAAATGGGAGGACGAGTCAGATCTGAGTTGCAATGACCCCAGCTGGTTTGAGCGGCAAGGTCTGGCATCACAGCTTCCTTCCCGATAATCTGATCTCTTAGGCTGCCTTAGCAGTATACTATAACGCACACAACACACGTCCACGGATTATCCTTTTCTGAAAAGAAGTAGAAGTCGTCGTGTCGACGCCATCATATCATCAATATTCTCCTGAAGCGTGATTCAAAGTGACTTGTCCACACATTGCCGGTGGCGCACTGCCTATATCATATCCATATCATCACAAGTTATATTGTGCAGACATGATGACGGTCAGTGGCACAATTGCATACACATACACACTTCATACCGGTGCTACGGTGTGCAACGTTGCAGTGGTTGATTTTGATGGCGCCACACTCCGAAGAACTTCGCTAGCCCAATGTGATTACTACATGCCGGTGGGCACTTGGTGGATTCCAGCGATTTGTGTTTCGGGACGACGCCCGTACGTAAACGTTGAACTCAGTGGCGCAACCAGCTCCGTGGACATGATGCAACATCCGAAGGATATGAATATAGGATACATGATGCGATGATCATCATATCAACGTTTTCACCCTTTCTTCCTTTTCCCGTTTCGGGTTTTGTACCCTGGCTCCAAGCCATCCATTTAAGCACCTCTGCGTGGTCGAAAGAGAGAAACATGGCATCGCCACTTTCGTGAGTGGCTGAAGAACGTGGTTGCAGGCAGGACGGTTCATCGCGCTGTGTGGCGCCTGTGTTTCTTGTTTTGTTTTTTTTTCGGTCTTTCCTCTTTTTGTTTTTCGTCGACTCGTGCGCGGGGTTACACGGTACCACGTACTTGGGTCCTTCGATCGCGAGATCTTCCTTTTTGAATGTGATAACGGCGTCGACGCTAAAAACTTTGAGCAACTGGTCCGTCCGCTCGTTGACGTACTATGGAGGTCCGGGACTTTTTTCTGGTCTGTACATGACCGAAGTGGATGAACGTTTGGACTTTGATGGATTAGATTAATCATCACATTTTGTCTGCGGAGTTGTAGTCGACTGATGGGGGACCCGCCACGGCGACGGAGATGAGCAATGGATGATTTTGTGAAACGACTGTTCGCAATTACTTAAAAGAAGGTCGGTGATAGCCAGTAAGACGGACGCCGAATGAAAGATAGGGACGCAAACGACTGAAGTGCAGACTGCGCCACATATTGCTGAAGGGCTACGCGCCGCCACTCGAGTGAAAGATTAAACATCGAGCGAAAGGCAGTAAATGAACGTTAAACGTATTGGCTTGAGCATGTCACCGTGATATATCGTGTCCAAGCAACCACAACGCGGCCTTCGCAGAATGGAAGAAGGTCCCTGAAACCTTCAGTCATGAGTGTGTGCAATAACTAGTACATTGTAACATCGTGTCTGGCGACAAATGATCAGACAGGGGAATGACGCGTCAAAAGAGAAACGCACTTAATCTCTACGTAGGAATTCGCCCATCTCCATGTCATCAGTTTCATCCCTTGGGGCAGAAATAACGAGACCCTCCTTCATCTCTCTCTTCACGCAGAGCTGCTCTGCAGCTATTACCGTCCAAGTGGACCCTGCAAATATGACAAGCCAAAAAAATAATGATGTGGGAATGGAAGCTGAGTAATATGTCGTTAGCACCAGGTGAATGAACATTAATGTCAACACAAAGTCCAGGATGAGACGCGGCCGCCGTATGAGAGTGTACAAGTAGTAGATGCTATCCGAAAACGAGAGTGTGTGCGTGCGTCAGAAGATGTACGAGTTATGCATCGCAGGACGGAGTACGTACTCTGCTGAAGAAGCAATCAGCCAGGATGCAGCGATGACCCAACCTCGTATAGGGTCTGTCCGTCCGTCCCATCGGCCGTCTTCCCAGCCACCACCCACTCGTTTGCCGCCACTCCATGCGCCATAATAGGAGCTCCATCGCTCCTCGCCTTGGACACCGCGGACGGTCGGTTGGCCAGCCATTTCTCTCCAGTCCATTACCATGCCTAGTGACGCTGGGTGTGTCCCTGCAATGACACATTGGCCGAAGAAGTTACATACCGACGTTTGCAGCACCCCCTTCGTACGTGAGAGAAGTTGGCTCGGCAAAGACGGCGAGCAGTGGGGGAATGAGGAGTGAAAGCGTGAGGTAATGCAGCGTCTGCATGGTTATGATCTGGCGGCAAGTGTAGCTATTTACATGGAAAGAAATGCATGCAAATACCTGAGAAACGAGCAGGAGAGGGTCCCAAGTTGTTTGTCGTGGAGGTGCCATGCTGAGGCCCTTCCCGGCCTCGCTCGCAAAGTACTGTGACGACTCGGAGTTAAAGTTGTACACGTAATCACATAATTAAAATATCCTGATGTGGGATTTCCTTTACTTATCGAACGTTGCGCGGGCGGTGTCGAGTGTGCGCGATGCCCAGTCCAGCCTACGAACGCGTTTCTGCCAACGATGAGGACCAGGATTGTGTAGAAATTACCCCTCACCCATCTCATGCTCAAACCCTGGACCGCCCTGACCTCGTTGTTCGGCCACCGGTTTACTATGGGGAAGGTCCCTTTGACCCACCAAGTTCAGACGACGACGACGATCAGTTTCTGGGCAAGCAGGAATATCCTGGTAATTTCGGCGATTCGGAGCCAGGGAACGGCTTCAGAGTGGGAGCTCGCAAAGTCAGTACCCCTCTTCTCCGCGGCACAGTACCCTGAGTCATGTCCACTTCACACTTAGCGTCCAACCGCTCTGAAGTATCTCATATTCTCTCTGGGATTTATGGTGTTATTGTCGGCTTGCATTGGAGTGTTTGCTGCAACCAATCTCTATCATGGAAGACCGTACCGTGCATCGAGAGCACGTAAAATAACGCTCGACCACACATTCAATGGAACTTTTCGCCAAGATGTCCAATACCTTCACTGGGTCCCTGAAGGTGCGTAGGCAACGAGTCGCCATCGTTCGTCACTCATGTTGTATACAGCCGGAGATGGTGTTTTCTCAGTCTATCAGAACGGACAAATTCAACTGATTGATCTCAAGACAAATACAACCACCCCCTTGGTTTCGTTTACTGACATCAGAGACGTAAACAGTTACTTTCATTTCCACGAAAACTCCCTGAATTTTGCCTACAGGAGAACGGTGAGGTGATCAGTTGGACCAGCTGGAAACTCTCTCCAGATATGAAATACATCCTAGTCAAATCGAATCATCTCAAGGTATGTATAATCTCCGTATATTTTTCCGTGAGATCTTAAGCAACATTAGCAATGGAGATATTCAAGCTTCGGCAATTACTATGTTCATAATCTGGAGACTAAAACCACCTATCCACTTCTTCCGCCCACCAATCCCCCAGTGACGGCATATGCAACCTGGTCGCCTACAGGCGAATCAATTGCTTTCGTTGCTTCTAATGATCTCTATGTCGTTCCGTCAGCGTCGTGAGTATTTTTCCCAATTCTTTCACAATTTTGGTTTTATATTAGCATATAGTGCGTCAGCCTCGCCTATCCAGGTGACGACTAGCGGTAATGCGTCACTGTTCCACGGTGTACCAGACTGGATTTATGAAGAAGAGGTTTTCTCTCAAGATTACGCCCTTTGGTGGTCTCCTGATTCATCAAAAATCGCGTACCTTCGCCTTGATGAAACTGCTGTTGAGGAATACAGGTTCCCTATCTATAACCCAACGGAAGATTCCTATGCCGTTATCCCATATACGGAAGATGTGGTGATTAAATACCCAAAGCCAGGTTACAATAACCCACTTGTATCAGTCCACGTTTTCGATCTCGAAGCTTATCTGAGTCAGTCGGAGTCTACAACCTCCGCTGCAGACCAGACTATTCTTGATCTCAAATGGCCTGGTGGTTTCCCTTCGAACAACAGCATCATTAGCGAGGTCGCTTGGGTTGACGGCTCAACGTTGGTCCTCAAGGAGGTTACAAGAGCCGCTGATCATGGGAATGTCGTGCTATTTGACTTGGACTTTGTGACTTCCAGGGAAACTGTGACGGGCCAAGTTGTCAGAAAGCTTGGCATCGACGGCGAAGAGGGCGACGAGGGTTGGATTAACGAGGTTGGTGAATATCTAGCTCATGCGTGGGTCCGGAACTCATGTAATCCTCGCAATCGCAGGGCCAGAGTATCTATCCGGTCCCAGCAAGCTTGCGATCAAGCGATTCGCCCGCTTACCTGGACATCGTGCCTAACCCGGATGGATACAATCATATTGCTCTTTTTGATCCCGCCACTTCTTCTACACCACGTTTCCTTACTTCCGGTACCTGGGAAGTTACAAACGGTATTCAAGCGGTGGATGCCCAGCGGGGTTTGATGTGAGCTCCTAGATTTTTTAATATCCGTCGCTCGCCATGGTACATGATGCTGAAGCAGCGAATTCAAAACAGTTATTTCCAGGCTGCACGTTCATCCATCGAACGTCATCTGTACTCCGTTCCAATCTCATCACCGAACACTGACTCAATTCTCCCTACCCCCCTAACCGACGATTCGACGCCGTCTTCCTATTCCGCCAGCTTTTCGCCTGGTGCAGGATTTTATTTACTAAATTATGCAGGCCCCAACATTCCGTGGCAAAGGGTGATAGACGTCAACAGGCCTGGTGATTTCGGCATCTCAGAAGGATCGATCATTGGCTCATTGTCTTGCTTACAGATTTCGATTATGTCCTCTCTGATAACGCTGCGTTGAACGAGACCCTCGGAGAATTTGAGGCGGCAACCATCACGTATTCAACCCTCGATAGCGATGGTTACGGTGAGTCTTTCTTTTCTTTTCTACCCGATCTTGATAACGCCGTCGCTTACCATCTCAGAGCTTAACGTCAAGGAGATGCGGCCGCCTAGAATGGACGATTCCGGGCGCACAAAGTACCCCGTTCTATTCTTCGTGTGCGTCCTCGGTCTTGGGTCCAACTCACACCCCTTATTTTTTTACTGATTTTCTGGTCCACTGTTCAATAGCTACGGTGGCCCTGGGAGTCAAAAAGTAAACCTAAATTATAATCGCGATTGGCACGATTACCTCGTCTGCACCCTTCAATATGTTATCGTCGTCGTTGACGGGCGCGGAACTGGATTCAAGGGGCGTCAACTGCGCAACCCCGTGAGGTACAACATGGGCTTCTGGGAAACTCGGGATCAGATCAATGCGGCACGGTGCGTTCTTGTGCTTCTTTTATTACCAATTATTTTTTTTCCACCCTCCCCCGTCGAGTCATTCACTGTCACTGGCAGTATCTGGGCTGGCAAGGATTACGTTGACCCCAAACGTATCGGGATATGGGGTTGGGTAAGTGCACTTGCACTGCTACAAGGACATGACTCCATCCTGATGACTCCTAACTTCAGTCTTATGGAGGCTTCATGGCGTCCAAAGTCGCCGAAGCTAATGCCGGAATCCATTCTTTGGCCATGGCTATAGCGGTGAGATGAGTTCCACCCAACTGTATCAATTTTTCGCTGGTCAGCTCAATCATTGTCCAGCCCGTTACAAGCTGGCGATTATATGGTAAGCATGAAAGGTTTGCTGCAAGTATACGATATACAACTCACCCTGTGGCTTCCAGACTCGATCTATACGGAGCGGTACATGGGACTTCCGGACGATAACCCAGGGGGATACATCAACGCCTCCATCTCTCATGTGGAAGGGTTCCAGAACGTCGACTTCTTGTTCGCACACGGAAGCGGGGACGACAATGTCCACTTGGCGCACTCTGCGCACCTGCTCGACATGCTCACAGCGGCGCAAGTGAGGAATTTCAGGTTCAGGATGTTTACGGATAGGTCAGTTTTTTTTTCTTCACAACGTTTTTTTTGTTTTTTTGAGAAATCTCGTGATGAATGATCTTGTTTGGCACGCAGTGACCATAGCATCACCAAGAGAGGGGCAAACAGGGAGGTGTATGAGTACATGGCACTCTTCCTGATAGAGAAGTGGGGCAAGGGTGGACGTCGTCGTGGGTGGTGAATTCGAACGCGGTGATGCCTAGGCCTAGCCGAAACGAACAAGAACTTCAACCTGTCAGGGAACTTCGGTTGAATGTACATACGACAAGCGTTGACATACATAAATTAGTTCCGAACTTGAGCAAATTCGGCAATGGTTGAAACCGTTCGACGTCCTCGGGGATTAGTTGCAAGAGTGTGCTGCCAGGCGTATGTAAGTTATTGACAACAAGTGTTTCAGCTCGCCGGCAATAACAAAAGGTGAGCGGAGCGCCTGGGTGCTATGCGTTCGGTTGTCACAGCGTTTCAACGCTGAGTCCGACCACCGTACCACACTAATGCATAGATCATATCAGCACTTCGCCTAACGGTGCTTTCGGTGCTTATTCGTGTCTTTTCCTCCAATCACAGCACTCAAATGCAAGCATATAAGGATATTAAGGGTCCCTAAAAAAGTTTTTATCTGCAGTCACGGTTTGGTCTGAGACTAGCATAGTATACCAGCGTTCGATTCATATACATGATACAAGTGATGAGAACAGGGGGCGATGGGCAGGAAGTCGACCTGCTAACAAACGTTGGATGACCCACATGATCATACTATACTACACGGGACTAGTACCGTACTGTGATACGCGATCGATCTGCAGTAAAGCGAGTCGTGTGTACCGGTATAAACGCGTTGCTCGATGCTCCCCGGGCCCCACATCGTAACCTAAAATAAATGATGATTATATTAGGAGGTTGCGGTGAAGATCATGGGCGCTCTTCAGGTTATTGCGCGTAACTAGCCACTGTCAACAAGAAATAATTCACTGCGGAAGTATCACTGTGAAGGCCGTCCTCGTTAGGCGCACATACGCTTATCCACGCGTAAGTATACATACACGAGGTTCCGTCGAGGTCGCTCGCTTGGAGTGTGGGGGTCACCTAACGGCGAGACTTGGGAATATGAAAAAGTGCTATGTGTCTGACCATTCAGGGAGGGAATACTTTGACCCACCTCGAGCGGGCTCGGCCGAGTCTGGTTCTAGTGGTGTATATGCTGTGGTGAGTGGGTTGTCCACATGCTGTCATGCGTGCCTTCAGACCTACTAGTCTAAGATCTCTCCAAGGGTCGACGGGGAATACGGATGTGTGTTTTGTGGAGCGGGGTGCCAAGATTGGATAAAGCGGCCTGAACCACTCTCGGATCTAGTAGTAACAGTTTAAGGTTCAACTATTTGACCCAGAAGTGGTGCAGAGTACCTTCAAGATCAGGGATTGTGGGTGCTATTTTTTGTGTGACCGACCGACAAGTCGGAAGATTCAGCAGGCATGATATGATGACGCGTCCAAGCGGCCTGGAATAAAGACACTCTGTACCAGTGCTGTATTGTAATCCTCGCCTGCATGCTGATCGATCGGTCCCTTTAGGACCCAGCCCCAGTCCCAGCCTCCTCCTGGTTCCTATTTACTTGCTTTCATTGATGGGAAGGCATGGTGATGGTGAGGTATTATCGTCATCATATCGATGATATGACATCAGAAGCTGCAGCAACCTTCCGCCAGCAGGCACAGAGTTTCCGGAACGCCGGAGCGAAAACCAGATCGTGTGATCATAAGGAAACAGGAAAAAACGTGTCCGCTAACGCCTCGAGGTAGATTTTCGCACAAGACAAACAATGGTCTCTGAGATGGCGTCACTGTGATTCCGAACATGACTGCGGAGCAATAAAAACAAGTTGGCTCTAGAACGGGAACAAAGTAAAACGCGCGTTGCAACGTACCATATACATGATGCAAGAGCCCTGAACTTTGAAGGTCCCATGACTCCTGATGCAGGGAAGAAGAGCCTCGAGTCGCGGTCAACTGTGGATCCGTCCCGGACGGGTCCGGTATGCAATTGCCTTCAGACAAGCAAGGAGAGGACGGCTTCACGTCTTCATTCGGTACTAGTAACGGCAAATTGGAAAACAAAAAGAATATGTTCTTCGCTCGGCACAAGACTCGGCAATTCCAAGCACCGCACGAGTGTCGATCTCAGACCCTGCTGCCACGCCTTTCTTGACGCGGTTGGCGTCTGGTGAGACTGCGAGCCCAATTTCGGTGGCTTGAGTCAGATGGATTTTTTTTTTCACTTACTCACTGGCATGACTCATCGTGGAGACGTTGAGTCTACTACAGGACCGACGCCCAGTAAGTTCAAGTTCCGGTGTTCCGACTGTGGCGCGGTGCGATGTCGAACCCACCGATATCGATGTTCTTTGGTAGTCCACCACTGGACCACCACCAACTTGTTCGAAGAAGTTGGAGATCGATGGATCACCTAAAACAAACCGAGGCAGCCAACCCCAGCAGACCGTTGGCACGAGCCAGGTGATAACCCATACACGCTTCCAAGGTCAAACTTCCTCACTAACATGATTTATCTAATAATAGGGTTGGTCGTCTGCTCCAACAAGTTCGGCCGAAAATGAATCAATTACTATTATTATTATCTCCCGGTGATACAACCCTCTCCGATAAGCCACTCATCTACTAGCCCCCACAGATCCTTGCATCAATGTTGTCCTTTTCCAGGCTATTCTTGAGAACTCCTCAAGTTGCAGCGATTATCAAACGCTCCGACATGTCCGGCCTCCTATCAGCCAGCCTGCAGCCCAAGGGTTGGATCCTCGAGGCGTGGCTCTCCCTCTGACTCACTCAAGGAATATGTAGCTCACCCTGCGGATCAAGCCTAGCTTGCCAGCCCGGCCCGGACCCTGTCTGCCAAGAGAAGGATGTCTTGAATTACTCTGATTTCTGGTAGCTGTGGACTTGGTGAGGCACTGGTTCTTCGGGTCGAGTCTCGACTCCAAGTGACTCGCCGGCTACAACTCGCGAATCCGACGGTCGGCGGCGATTAGCTATTAGTCGATCGCCAGTCACATCACACGACACTGTAACCGGGGACTAGGGTCATATGGTGATTGCTCCTCGCCTCTGCCTCCAGGGTGTCCGAGTCGCGACCGCCGGTTTATTAAATTATCTAACCCCGAACTGTGGTCACGCGACTAGACTGATTCGGAGCTCGCGAGCCCGGGCACTTGGCTGTAGCTGTGAAAGCCTGGTTTGTTTATGGGCTCTTTGAATCATCGTACTCCTTCTGCAGACCGTCGCTCACCTATCTACTCTTACCCTGGCATCTAGCTTTTCCTCCTGGTTTCAATCTACTGAAACTACGTCAAATAACCATGGCGATCAAAGAGGCGACTTGGGTCCTGAACTCCGAATCAGTCCGGCCCGGACAGGACCCCTGGTGGCATGTTGATCGATTGAGAGAAATATGTACTCCAACCTGCTAGTCAGGCTTAGTACTTGATTGGAAATCTCGGATTCATTCGTACTACATATACGTATCGACATGGCCAGAAGTCCACTGTCGCACTTGCTAGCATAGTCCCAGGAGTACGACATCGTTATCAAGTAACAGTAACTTGGTCTACGGCACATGGCACCGTGCGACGTCGGATGTCCATCCACGCCATGACATCTTGCAGTCGGCAGACAAACCTGGACCTGAACCAAGGGACACTGAGAGCTGCGGAGCAGGCGCGACTCGGTCAAAGATCACCGTGGTCTTTTTTCCTCCCCCCTAAATCGCCGAGTGCCTTTAACACTTCCTCGCGAACTCATCGGAACGTACTACCAGTGGGAGGAATACACGACCGAATATCCAAATTATTGCACAGTTTTTGGATACAAAATGCAGGGGGATTACGAGAGTCTCATCTACCTGAACAGTACATAATCGTTTCATGGAGTACTGTGGTCCGAATCATGGAACATTCAAGTTGGTATTCGAGTCGGTATTACTACCGAATGGGGCTGTACTGTACCTTATTTGATGCCAACAAATGTCTTTCTGGCCAACCGTTTCGCCTAAAACACCAATCCCTATCTACGTCACTTTTTGTACGAGACTGAATTCTCTTGCGAGTTGCACTCGCAAATATGCATGTCTCTGTTCCTGCCATGTATTGGGAATTCCAACATTATGTAAGTAAGTAACCGAGACAAGAAGAAAGGGAACCTGGTATGTCTACAACTAACCCGGCCAAACACCAAGAGCGTAATGGTTCAAAAATGAATCGGATCCGAAAGGAAAGGGCCAAACAAGAGAGCCAGTGTCAATTGGGATCAATAAACATCCGAATCAATTTAAAGGCAACAAAAGGTATAGACGAGATGAGGCTCGTTCGCCGGTGGGTAAAAGCACATCCATCGTAAGAAATGGGGTCTTTCACGCGGAAGCGGGCACCAACAATATCACTGTCAGAGAAAGGAGGCAAATCGATATGTTGTGGGGAACGGTGGACAGGAAGTAGTCGGACAATGTGGACACGACTTGCAGAAAAATATTGAAGAAAAAGGACAAATAGGAATGCGACAAGCAGACCAGTCTGGCGTCGCGGATGAACAACGGCGGAAACCAGCATGCACACATGCGCAAGGCAATTGGAGGCCAAGATGACACTTAAAAATAATACAGTGATAAGTAGATCGGGTGAACTGTACAATGGTCGAAACAGTTTCACAGCGCCAGCAAAACATACAGAAGTTGTGGCACAGGAAAAGTTTAGATTCCACCGTAGGCGTCGCTCTCTTCATAGACGGTGGCTGGTCGCTGATGAGACTCGGTAGTGTTCCCCTGTGAGGGTGGCACATGTGTCACGTTGGCCGGGCCGGACGCGGGCGTATCAAAAGGACTGTGCACATTTCCATGGGAAGCAGTGTCTTGCGCTGGGGTGGCCTCGACGGGGTCATCAAAGGGACTCGGTAAAGGATCATCAGGCAACTCGTAGGGATTATGAACCTGTTCGTTCGGGTTTGTAGCACCCAGCTGGCGCGAGATGTCGGCATACTGCGCAGCCTGGTAGGGAGAGACACTGGACCGATTGAGGTCGATATAGCTAGCGTTCGCGTCGACCGGGGCTGGGGGCATCACAGGGGGAGCAAATCCGATAGCAGCGCTTGGTTGACGAGTGAGATATTGTGGATTCGAGGGTTGTCTGGCGATGGAGTTATAAGTAGGGTATCCCGCGTCGGAGGGTTGTCGGATGATTTGTTGCTGAGGGTCGTTGTAACCAGGGTAACCCATCGCAGGTGCTCCATAAGCCTGTGGGGGAGTGCTAGCGGGCGGGATCATCTCCGTGGGTGCATTGGGAGGCTGGGAACCGTATCCTCCATAATTACCGTAAAAGTTCTGGCCACCATATACAGCCTGAGTGGCTAGGGCAGGGGATGCATTGTGGTGCTCGATCATGGTTGGCGGACGGGGGTTGTAAGACCGCGGGGGCTCAAGAGGATCATCGACCAGAATAGCAGACTGACGCTTGAAAGCTTGGGCATCGAAATCGTCGAGCTCACGGCTCCGTTGACGGCGCTAATAAAGTTTCCCAGTAAGGAGAGGGAATGTACGATAAGCATGGGGATTCGCACCATGCACCACATGATGAGGAAACCGAGGACAGCGATGCCGGCAAGAACGCCGGCAACAGCGCCTATGATCAAACCCGTGCTGGTTCCGCCGGAGGTGTTGGGGGTAGAGGAACCAGTGGGGGATTGGGTAGGTGAACTGGACGAATAACCGGTAGAGAATCGTGTCGCGGTAGACCACAACGGAGAAGGAGATAATGGCTAGAATCGTTTATAGGTGACATACTCGACAGTAGACTGAGATGTCACTCACGTTTGCAGACAGCGGACTCGGAGAAACGGTAGAAGAGGTCGCAGAAGTGGAAGAAGAATGGGAAGACGAAAGGCTCGAAGAGGACGATACCAAAGATGATGAAGTGCCTAGAGACGAAGATGAAGACGTGGAGGTCGAAGAAGACGGTGGGGTATTATTAGACGATGAAGGCTGGGTAGGCGTCGTCGTCGAATCAGAGTTTTTCGCTATAAAGCGAACTAGTGAGATAAGGATATAACACAAGGGAGAAAAGACAGACGATCAGACGAGGGGGAAGGAGTCGTTTGGGACAGCTGGAGAGGGTTGCTCGAGGGCAGAATGGCGGCGCGAGCAGCACGTGCGAGGTGTGCGCCGTTCCGAGAGCGCTTGTTATGATGGTCGAACATTTTTGGTATATAAAAGAAGGGAAAATCGTAAGGAACGAACGAGCAAAGAAAGATGCTCTGGGACGGGCGGAGGCGGGCAAGGAGGAGGAAGCGACGCAAAGGTGGTGGGAAAATTAACCGAAAAACTACTGCTGACTAATTTGTTTCATCTCCATCTGTTCGCCGCCTAGTGACACAGGTGGTTAAGAAAAAGGAGTGGATCTAACCAGGAAATAATTTTAATGTCTATGGCGATGGTGGTGAGTTCCTTGAGCTTCGATAAGCAGAATAATATAGCTACTATCGAGTGATGGTCATCCATTATATTCTTACATGGCAACGGTGAGCGCTTCGTGCATGTCTTCCCTGCGCCGACCTTTCGCCCCAAACCATGCTGTCCCTGTGTCTTATCCTCTGTCTACTATTATTTCCTGTCTTTGCGCAGCAGGATGTTGTCCTCTCGAGCACAAACCCTGATATCATATATAATCCACCGCCATGTAGCCCTTCATCAGTTATCGCAGGCTGCACAAGTCCATGGTACACGGTCTTGCTCAGTTCATGTCTCTGATCACTGACCATCGGCCATCAGGCAGGTATCTAATGACACTATACACGGAACTACCGTTGTCTACACGGATGGGCCTATACCACAGGCAGGCAACGTTGTACCACAAATGTTTCTTAACTTCAGGGGTAGCATCCTCCCTCGGGCGTCCAGCAATCTCTAACGACTTTGATCAGCCTCTGCCCTATATCTTCGTACCACTTCCTACTCAAACGCAACCATCAATTTTACCTTGACTGCAGAGCCCAGTGATGTCTCTGTAACTACAGTGTTTAACACTTCGACTAGTTTGATTGTCGCCGTGAATATCCCAGAAACACAATTAACCACTCTGGGCATCACGTTTCTGCCAGAAGATCCGCCTACTCGATTTAGCATCGAATCAATAACGCTAGTTGTTGCAAATGCTAGGTATGGAATGTCATCGACCTGTCGTGCATCTCAATAAAGATTCATAAATCTTGTAGCGCAACACAATCAGTTTTGCCGTCAGCATCATTGCCTCATTCTAGCTCTCCGCTGATTTTTATTCCGACCACTATTCCGTCGACCCCCAATTTGGGCGTGAGCTACCACGTTGACACTATTATTGATATAATATTGGGCAGTATATGTACGGCTGTCTCGCTTTTAATGACATTCCCCGTTATTTAGCGCCGCCACAAGGTGGTATGACATAGTCGCTGAGTTGGGCACATTGTATCATTTTATCCAGAGCAGGTCCCTCGTAAGGTCTTCCGTCATTAATCGGTGGCTGTGTGCCGGTATATGGTGTCTTATATCGATGTTGGCTCGCAGAAGGCTGCATGGGTGACTCGCTCGTGCTGTAAGCCACAGGAAGCGAGAATGAGGATATGACTAGCTTGGCTCCATTCGGGTGCGTTTCGAGGGACTGGAGGATAAGAAATCGTCCGAGTTACTTTCTCGGGCTCTTTTGCCATGACTCCTCTCCGTGGACCGATGCAGTACACCAGGGTCACCTTGAATCATACTACATCCAGAGAGAAGGTTCTTCGGCACTACAGTTTGAGGGGGTCGTGACTGCGACTGCATGGAAGTGACATCTGATGAAGGCCTGCGAGGGGTGCTGTCGCTCGTCGCCTTGAGCGACATGTCAGCCCAATCATGAGGTTTGAGTTCTGAGAGCGCGGTGATGATGTGCTTGATGAACGTGTCGTGATTGCACGAGGACTTGCGATAAAGATTTCCATGCTCGTCAGCATCCAGTGGCAATATAATTTCCGATCAAAGTGCCGTCAGGAGTGGGATGAGTGATTCGAAATACGGGTGGATATATCGCAAGATGTGGTAGCCCCACCCTAGGTTGGACTGAATGACAATCGTTTTGAGAACACCGTTGTGCTCCGAGTCGACGGCGTTAAAAAACTTGTCAAAGCATTCTACAAGGCCGTTCTCGGACTTCTGCTTGAATGGTTCATCGTAAAGAGTGCATATCCCAACGAGAACGTAGAAAAAGGATTCCAAGTCGTGAAGCGCGTTGTGTATCACAGGTTGCTCAGGGCCCGCCATCAAGAGTTGTGCTGACATCCAGGGCCGTGTACCCTGGCATATATGTCAGCTCCGTGCATTCGGTAGTACAGTAGCGCTTACCGTGCGATGTAGGGGGCATATATCAATCGTTCGGCGGAAGTCTTTGCTCGGATCATCGTTACCCATCAATACCACAATGTCGTGTTGATTCGTAAGCTGCGAAATGGACAATAATTTTGGTGTATCGTTGGACCCGACTTTCCGGACAGGAACACAGTTGTCATACTCCATTACTAGTTCAACAGCAGCTTCAACCGTCGGAACGACATCAGGACTGAGATTACCACTGCACGACTGGGGAATCGTTTCAGAAGACATTGACATAGGAGAAGTTGCCAGTGTCTTCAACGTTGGAACACGATGGGGACTGATGCTTGGGGAGGAAGCTGCTTTGGGAGATGTCGGAGTGGGAGAAGCCGCTTTTGGGTTTGCATAGCCCCAGTCGCCAAGCACCCCTCGCCGTTCAAGACCCCGTATTCTCTGGCATAGACGTGCTCGAACGTCACTATGAAGATCATGCATATATGCACTATGATCCGTTCGATTTTTCGCAAAGACGAGAAACAGATTGGTAGGGCTGATGTCACGATGTAAGACGCCAGCAATCTCTACAGCATTCTTGTGCGCTATAACTTGATCAGACTCGGAAATATCTTAAAACAAAATTCACTCACTAACAATGCAATCTAAAAAAGCAACAAGGAGCTCTCCGAGGGATGAAAATTGGAGGATGATATTGCCGACAGGACGGGTGACAAGACGTGACAAGAAACGAAGATGAAAGGACGAGTTCGAAGGGAGGGCCGACATAAGGATATGCGTGGAAGAATTGACCTCTCGGTGTGGACGATCGGGAGTCCGGAGCTGAGTCTTCACCTGTTCCTCGCTCACCAGTGTGGGAACACCTTCGATATGATGTTTCTCTAGGATGCGTAGGATCATACCTTCAGTATACTTGCGAAGAGGGTCTATCCACGAATCTTTGACTGCCACTGTCGGCTCGTCTCCATGCTTTGTATCGATTTCGCCCTCCCAGACTACTGTTCCTGGGCCGGCCAAGCTGTCAGATAGAGCGAGGACGGATTTGAGCCAGACCCTCAAGCAACGTCCGTTGGATATGTCGGTGACTTCCACCCACTTGCCACCCTTTTCTGTGGAGATTTGGCCATCCGTAGATTCGGGCCCAGGCGGATTGCCGTCTGTGCTCTGATCCAATCTATGCCATCTGATTGAGGTATCGAAGCCAATAGTCGGGTAATCTCGGAAGGACACGCCAAGGAGGATACGTAAGAATTGCAGGGGTGAGGAGTTGATGTCATAAGAGCGAGTGGAAATCGACCCGCTACGATGGAAGACAGTTAGGTAGATGGACGACCCAAGCATGCGGATACAAGAGACAAAGTGACGGCCGTCTTGCGCGCCCAGGAGGCATGATGCATTCCTAGCAAGCTCTAGGAACGATTCCTTTTCTTTTTCTTTGTCAAGCTGGTCATTTACCTCGCAAAATGTCACCACCTGCTCCCAGCTCCCATTGCAGAGATCCTCGGGAGTTTGGAAATAGCAAGTGATACCAGGTTTTCTGGCCACGTAAGATCCGTCCAGGGGTTTGGTTGAGTACCGACCATCCCATTCGCTGTGGCGAGCGAATTTTTATTTACAAAGTGAGCATTTAGATCAAAAATCATACAACTCACAAGCATAATACTCCACATGCCTCGTGCACAGCGGCACGCACATTGTTGAAGAATTTTGCAAGTCTGGCCCCATACTTCGTGCTTTCTTTTTCCCGGGTTCGGGAAAACCAGCCCAGATGTTTATTGTCCGGGACGTTGAGCTGCCGGCAACGAGTCTTCGAGTTTTCAGATCATCAAGTAGGCCCTCGAGCGTTTTGCCTTTTGGGAGTAAGAGATATTCCGGATAGATAAAATCTAAAAATGTATCGCTATCCTCTTGTCTTGTGAGCCGTACGCTGACCCTTCGGATGTCTTGTAGAACCTGGTCCATTGTAGAACAGCGGTAAGGGATACGGTCTCAGATCTGCCTATAGCGATTGCATATGTTCAAACTCCGGACATGTCGGTGGAAACCTCCATCGTTCTACACGGACTGTAAGACACAGTGCATGTCGCCGTCATGGACGCACGGGGTGGTTTGGATCATTTACAGGATAGAAATAGACGGGCGCAAAAACAAACATTCTCGATTTTGATCCTACATAATCACACCTCCATCTTTTGCTCTAGTAGTATGCCGAGCTTGTCTGTCTATTCCAACCTATACCCGAACAGTGTCTCACACTCCTTCAAGCGCTCGCAGACGCTGACGATTTGCTCGTCGCCCACGTTGGCGACCGAGAACCGGAGCCATCTATCCCAGCCCTCCTCTGACACGCCCTGGGCGCGCCGCTGTGTCTCGTCATCTTCGTTATAAAAAAATTGCGCGGGTAGGACGAGGACACCGAGTTCCTTTGCCAGGCGTTCGCAGAATGCGACCGAGGACGTCAATACGGACGAGGACTGAGCGACATTGCGGAATGGATGCTGAACGTATGCATAATACCCGCCCTGTGAGCCGATCGTCCATCCGGGGGGAAGACACTTGCGAAAGAGGGCATGACGCGCCCTGAGTGCCTGCGCGTTCACCGCGATGGAGGACCGGAGCTCAGACAGGATCGACGGACTCGCGAGCGCGAGTTGTGGGGGTCGCGGCGGGCATATTTGTATGCAATCGAGCGTGGTCTTGACATGTTCAAGGAGGTCTGGGGAGGCGACGATGGTACCGAGGCGGTGACCTGGGATGGCATAAGATTTGGAGAAGGAGAAGAGGTGGACAAGGGTGGAACGCCAGGACCAGGATAACGGCAGGATAGTGTTAGCGTGAAGCTGGGAAGAGAAGAGGTCGTGTGGGGGAGAGTATTCTACGAAGTCGCGGTAGGTCTCGTCAATGAGGAGGGCAACGTTGTTTTCGCGCGCCAGGTCCGCGAATTCGGCGATTAGCAGGGGCGGGTAGATTGCGCCGGTCTGGTTGAGGGAGGGATGGTCAGAGGGAGTAGGGACAGAGAGCGAGAACGGACGGGATTGTTTGGTGTGACCAGCGCGATTGCTTTGGTTTTGGATGTGATCAGCTTCTTGCATTCCTCGATTGAGGGCAAGAACCCTCGGTCGGATCGAGTGTACAACGGAACGCACTTGATGCCGAGCAAGTTGAGGCTCATCCTAGAACCCGGAAAACTTATTCAATTCAACCCACGAGGTGAGTGCGGGAAGAGCCATACGAGTGATTGAAGTACCTGAAAACAGAACATTAGGAAGGCTACTGCAAAAGTTTCTCGGAATTGGAGTACCATGGTATGGGGAGGATCACCTCGTCCCCTGCATCCGCAAGACACATTACCGCTGCTATGAATGCCATGTTGCAACCTGCGGTAATTGCTACGTCCTGGCTTGTGACGTCTGCGTTTTGCCCATACACGGTTTTCATTTCCCGGGCAAAGGCGGTCCGTAACGTTGGTTCACCGAGGACATGGCCATACCCCGAACTTTGAGGAGACGAGGCCGTGTTGGCCAAGGCGTTCAGAAGCACATCCGGGGGAGGATCCCCGGGGGCCCCCTGTGACATGTCGAGGAGGGGGCGAGAGAGGGTGGCAGGGTATGCTGCGCCCCATGCTTTGGCTTGAGGTATGCTAGAAACAAAATGAGGTGGACTGGATTTCATCGGAAGCATTGCGTGACACGCACGGTGGCTGGATGGTGGTGAGCACACCCCGAGAGAGTCGAAAGGCAAGACTCGAAGTCGACATGGACATGTCGTCTGGTAATAAAATGCCCACGCTCAGGTGTCGCACGATCGTCATCTGCCCAGTGCATTCGAAAGAGGTGTCGAAACTTGAGCATAGAACGGATGGGCCATTACGGCCCGGGTGATATCGCGGTCGCACCAAGTACGAACCCTCACCCTAGTTGCCGGGACAGAATGACCAATACACCCCAGATCCAAAGACAACTTCACTCGAGATATTGCCGCGTTCCGAGTTTGTAGTTGTGGGCCGTTACTAGTAGTGTTGAACGCCGTTCCAATGGTCATCTCGATCACATATTTCTAGTGTTTCAAGCGCGAGCCTCTAAACTAAACATTGCAGACCATCGAAGACCTTTCCGGTTAACTAGCAGGCTCTTTAAAATTCTATGATGGGACTCTCAAAGCGACCAGTGCAACACTTCTCATCCGCTTAGCAACGCCAGCTCGATGTCAGCAGCTAAACGGGTCGACGATGGTATCTGCAAAGTGGAGCTCCAGTCACTCATTTCCACGCATGACACAAAGGGGTACGTGCCCTCGATTCTCCCCCCATGATTCAATAATTACTCTTTCCTCACTGTGAACAGCTCAATTTCGCCCGCATCCTCAATATCACGGTTGTGCTCCAATTCTTCGTGGCGGTTAGCATTCCAGTGTTGGGTCGTCCGCCAATGCGAAGCAGGTCCCATCTCTATGGCCCGGTCGACAGTCTGACCTGGGTCAGGTTGCGATTTAAGCCTTCGGAGGTTCAAGACCACCCGTTGCCCAGCAACATTACCCATAGGGATTACACTTTTATATGGGAGGCCATATTTTTCGAAGGATAAAAAATATCAGAGTGCGCATCACATATCGAAGTTATCAAGGTAACCATCACGTACGCTATCTGGAGCCCGTTTCGTGGGTCCTGTGCAGTGGAGTTTAGTAAACATATCTCGAAGAAGTGGGTTGAGGACCTCACAAGGGCGAGTATGGTACTGAGGTATCGCATCAGAACGAGTAAATGAGCGGACCATTGAAGAGACGACTCACATACACATAAAGCCTATTACGATGCCCAGAACATTGATCTATATGGAGTTGCAACGAATTATCCACAGAAAAGCTGATAACACACCAAAAAATATATGATAGCTGGGGAAGGTGTCAATTCACGCTAGACAGAATAATGCATCTCCGCACCATCCTTGACCAGAAGACGAAGAACAAGTGAGGATTGGAAAGACTGGGCCCCTTTGACCAGTTTGCGGAGCGAATACCCCACCATGATAGATACAAAGATATCCAGGGATAGTCTACGGTTTCGTAAGTCCCAACGTATAGGTCCTCCCAGAACTCACTTACGATATCGCCAGAAAAACAGACTATTCATGAAGGAACGGGTCAACAACTCTGTTCGCATATGGCCCGAAACTCACCCCAGTAGCTACATACACGATCAAAGCTATTAAAGAACTGTTGAAAATCGGATATGATAGAGCTCACATGATGATGGAAGAAAACAGACGCCAGTCTCCCCCAGGTATGGGAAAGTAGTAACGTCTTTTTCAAGTTTAGTCGTGTTCTATCTGCTGAACATTCGCTTGCGCACCTATTTTTAAAGAAGACACCAAGATGAAGATCAACACAGCGATGGACCCAGACAGGTAGATAACGTATGCCGATATTAATCCGATGGCAACAGAATACTTGCAACCCCAGAGGGCCCAGGCACGCAGTAGAACCAAAACTATATTTTCAAATATCAGGAGGTGCGACTGGCGACAAGAGTAAACCGCACTGTGAATGGACTCTTGTGATACAGGTCCATATAAAGCAATAAACCATTGAAAACCCACACAAAACTAGTATCAACGGATGAGAGAATTTAGATTCCTTGAACTCGTGACTAAGACGAACTGGTAGTCACCTTTTGCGATCTGTGACTGAGGATCCCTGTTTCTTCTAGCACGAAAATAGTCTGTCCTGCTAAGGTGAGGTACCGGTTGAAAAGAAAGGCCACCTTGACTGTAGACCAGGGCGCATTCCAGATATAATCTACCTTTTGACACTCGGGATTCAGAAAACTGTTGTGAAAATAAGGAGGTAGATGTACGAACCTCGAGAGAGAGAGTAAGAAAATAATCATACATCAGGAAAGTGAGTCCCGCGAATACACATTGCCTATGATTGGTTGCATTAATGCCCCGAAGATACAATAGCAGAGAAACAGAGCTCACCGTCGAGTCACTAGGGCTGCGAAAAACAGCTGTGGATTGGCGAGTACATCGGACATAGTGAAGGAGAAGGCTGAATGGTACGGATCCTGGGCAATGGGATCGAGACCGTACACGTAAATTATATGCTGCTCGATGGTGGCACAGGGCCAAATAGACAGTGTCGCTGTCAGGTACCCCACGTCCAGATTGACAGAGGATATCTAGTGGATTTGAGATTTGATATAGTAGTAGGGTCGGACAGTCTACAGTTGATTGTATTTCAAGCAGGTACGTATCAAGGACGTTGTGGATTTCGGTGACAACGTAAGTCTGGACGTGTCAGAACAACCTGGTACGATTGTACTAATAGTTCACAGCGTGGCGTTAACAACAGAGAAACTTACAAACTACTATGAAAAGGATCTCATCATCAGATGTAGCCTGTTAAATGTGAACATTGAGTCGGGTGTATTGACAATTCGACATAGACACATCTGAGCCGACGATCTCCTTTACTCCTTTTAGCCAACGAACTGAAAAGAGCGGAAAACAAGTTTTACTTTTGAGAAAGCCGGAACCAGAACTTCGTCGTACTTACTGCGAGTAAGTCGGTCGGTCATTGGATGTATCACCACAGCCATGGAGGTTAGTGATCGGGAGCGCGTGGGAAGACATGGCTCGGAGTCGGGAACCAAGTATATGCCCCCGATCCACACGCCGTTTGAGACATTGAATCCACATCATCGAGATATAAGTTCAAGCCATTGTTGTCTTTTCATTCTACGACACGACGAGCACGATCACTAACATGGACATACGAACCGTTGAAAAGCAAGTCATAGATGCCATAAAACTAATCAACGTAATGGCCAATGGTGTGTATTGGCCCCTGAGATATCCATCGTACGTGTTTCTGTGCCTCATATGAATACCAGCCCAAAAATCTTGCAGCTCGACATGAGCAATCCTGGTTGGAATTTACCGTATACAGGAGAGCACGCGACTCTGTGGCCACTGGAAGCGAGCTCCACATAGTCACGGTTTCACTGTGTAGCATCCTGTCATATAGTGTCTATTTCGCACCAGGTTAGTTTGTCGAGTATATTGTTGCAGAGTATTCTGTTGGATCAGCCAAAGGAGCGGGCTATAGGCCTGGATATTCAGATGCCAGTCAGTCGAGTTAGTGCTCATATCGAAGGGTTTATTTGAATGCTAACCATCTTCCCTCTGAACGTGGACCACAGAAGAAATACGTCGAGAGCATCCCTAGAGCAATGTTCATGTTTTGTGAACTGACGGCATCGCACATAGTCTCGATAGAAGACCTTGGAGATCGATAACGCAGCCGCAGAGTCATACGCACATGTGTTGCGTGTAGTATTCATCCCACAGGACGACTAATGCTCCTTGCCTTAACACTAGTAGTCGGCAAGCCTCAACTACGGTTCAATCTCCGCTCCAATGTAACTCGCGTTCTCGGACCTCGGAATCAGTGTCCTCGTCGTTCGCGCCATCTTGAATTTGCGTTTTCCACGTCACCAACCTGTCAGCGATCTTATGCCATTGTGCGTGATGCTTAATGCCTGCCCATCATTTACGAAGATACTTCTCGAGCACATCGACGAGTATATTCCTGCTGGTGCAACCAATCATTGATATGTACCACATATGACAGGCCCATCAGTGAATTGATAGTAATCTCGACTTAGCGTCATTCATGCCAGAGCGATTTTTTAGAATCCAGTGCAAACCCAGCATCGGTTGTGATTAATATTCAAAACATTGCAGACCATCGAAGATCTTTGCGATTAACTAGTAGGCTCCCCAGAATTCTATAATGGGGGTATCGTGACTAGTGCGGCACTTCTCATTCACTTAGCAACGCCAGATGTCAGCAGCCAGATTCCGGTAACTGCGCAGTGGAGTTCCAGTCACTCATTTCCATACATGACAAAAAGGGGATACGTGCCGTCGAATTTTCCCCCACGATTCAATCATCATTTTTTCATCACGAACAGCTCGATTTCGTTCGCACCTTCAATATCACGGTTGTGTTCCAACTCTTCGCGGCGGTTAGTAGTCCGATGTTGGGTCGTCCGCCGATGCGAGGTAGGCCCCATCGCCATGGTCCAGTCGATAGTGGCAGGTTGTGATTTAAGTTTTCGAAGGTTCAAGACCACCCGTTGCCCAGCGACATTAATCACAGGGATTACGCTTTTGTACGGAAGGCGTCGTGGGATAAAAATATCAGAGTGTTCATCACATATTGAAGTCGTCAAGATAATCATCACGTACGCCATCTGAAGTCCGTTTCGTGGGTCCTGTGTGGTGGAGTTTAGTGAACATATTTCGGAGAAGTGGGTTGAGGACCTCACAAGGGCAAGTGTGGTACTAAGGTATCATATTAGAACGAGAAAACGAGCAGATTGTTGAAGAGACAACTCACTTACACACCAAACCTACTACGACAGCTAGAACATTGATCTATATAGAGTTAGCAACGAATTATCCACAGAAAACGTGACAACACACTAAAAAATACATGAAAGCTGGGGAAGGTGTCAGTTTATGCTAGACAAAATATTGCACCTCCTCACCATCCTTGGCCAGAAGACGAAGAACAGGCGAGGGTTGGAAAGACTGGGCCCCTTTGAACAATTTGAGGAGCGAATACGCTACCATGATAGATACAACGATATCCAGGCATAGCCTACGGTTCTCGTAAGTTCCGACGTACAGGCCCTGCTAGAACTCACTCACGATATCGCCAGAAAAATACACTGTTCATGAAGGGGCGGGTAAGCGTCTCTGTTCGCGTCTGGGCAGGAACCCTGTACCCACCCCAATAACTGCGCACACAATCAAATTTATCAACATCCATTGAAAATCGAGTATGATAGAGCTCACCTGATGCTGGAAGAAAACAGACCCCAGTCTCCTCCAGGTAAAGGAAAGTAATATCTTCCTCGAGCTTAGTTTTTTTTTTTCTCTCTCTCTGAAAATTGTATTGCCCACCTGTATTTGCAATAGACACCAAGAGAAAAAGCAAGACGGCGATGGATCCAACGAGGTAGAGAATATATGCGAACATCAATCCGACAGCAATAGAACGTTTGCAGCCCCAGAGTGCCCAGGCACGCAGTAGAACCAAAACTATATGTTGAAATATCAGGAGGGAACTGGAAATAACCGGAATAAACCGCACTGTGGATGGACTCCTGTGTTATAGGTCCGTATACAGCAATAAACCACTGAAAATTTTTACAAAACTAGCATAAATGAATGGGGGAATTTAGATTCCTTGAACTCGATGCTAAGATGGACTGGTATAGTCACCTCGTTCGAATTGTGACTGAGAATCCCTATTTCTTCCAGCACGAAAATAGTCTGTCCTATTAAAGTGAGGTACCGGTTGAAAAGAAAGGCCACCTTGACTGCAGACCAGCGTGCATTCCAGATATACTCTATCTTTCAACAGCAGGATTTAGATAGCTATCGTGAAAATGAAGATATAAACGTATATACCTCAAGAGAAACAGTGAGAAAATAATCATATACCAGGAAAGTGAGTCCCGCGATAAAACAGTTTCTACGATTGCTTGCATTAATGCTGCGAACACACAATAGCAGAGAACCAGTACTCACTGACGAGTTGAGAGGGCCCTTAAAAACAGCTGTGGATTGGCGAGCACATCAGACATATTGAAGAAATGGCTGAATGGTACGGATTCTGGGCAATGGAATCGAGGTCTGCGTACACCAGATGGAGCAGGATACATTATATGCTGCTCGACTCTGGTACAGTTTCATACAGGCTGTGTCACTGTCATGTGTCCGTATTGACAGAGGATATGTGGTAGATGTGAGATTTGAGAGGTAGGATCTAACGATCTCTCGAGTATTTCAAGGAGGTACCGCCGTATCGAGGACATTGTGCCGTCTCACCGTCAGACGATTGTACTCACCTACGTGGCGTTGACAACCAAAGTGCTGTAAAAATCATGTGTGAGAAAGAGAGTCATATTATCGGATGGCCCGCTGAATGCGAACGTTGACTCGACGAGTCGAGGGTCCTGTCAAGCTTATTGGGTGCCTAAGTCTAGTGCTATTGTAGGCACGTCCGAAGTCAACGGATCTCCTCTTTAACCCATTGCCACGAAACTGGAGTTTACCTGGCAATGTTGAAACGTTGACATGGCGGTGGGTTGTCAGAACAGCGGCGAGCCGAGGTGCTGGCTAGATGACGAAATCTCGGCAAGGAATAACTTTCCCGGATTGAAACTCGGAGTCACGATAACCGACCTCGGCACACAGATAATCCAGTTAGGAGCGAAGGTGGGCGCGGCGTTCCGAAACTGAGTAGCCGTCAAACATGTGGCGTGGGACCTATGGGACGAGTACAGTTTGACTCGTCGATATCACGAACTGGAGCATTCATGCCAAATTCTGGCTAAAGTCTCAAAAAAGGTCGCAGTTCCATTGTCAATGATCTGACAGTCTTGGTCCGCTCGCCCGTAGTCATTCAGCCTATCCTGCTACATCCTGGACCGAGCTGACACCGACATGATGAAACAGGGCAATGTCATGTGTGCAGTACATCGATGGTCATATAATAACACTCGAGTTGCATGCTGCGCACATTTGTGAACCTTACTGCCTAAGACTTGTGTGCTTCAACCTGGGCCAACTTTTTGGTCTCTCCTCCTTCATTTATGATGTCCGTGCAGCAGTTCTTCAGTGCCATGAGGACTCGCCAGTGAGCATATCCTATGATAATGTCTCTGCCTCTCTTGCAACATTGATATAACCTACTGTAGACTCCTCGTTGTTGCGGGAGAAACTTTGCTGATTTATGATCACATTCTGACGTTCCATCTTGAAGTTCGTATACCCCTTCCTTTGCAATATAACCTCTCTGATAGCTACATCGAAAGGTGGATTATATCTGGAACGCGCCATGGTCTTTAGTCAAGGGCGTATTTCTCTTTAATCGCTATGGGAATTTGATTGGACAGACCCTTTATACGCTGGAGGAGCTGGGAATTCTCAGTCAAGGGTCGGACAAGGTGCAATTATTTCTCAGCCATGACTTCAAGAGATCTCAACCTCTTTTCATTAGTTTTGTTTTCACTTCCAATGGTTTGTTGCGATTTATGGAATTCTGTCACAGGAGTCCATCCACAGTGAGGTTTATCTCTATCACAGGCGGTACTTGACTGATAATCCAACATCATATAGTTTTGGTCCTATTGCGGGCGTGGGCCATCTGGGGATGCAAGCATAATCTTGCCATCATAATGATTACCACATATGGTCTCTACCTAACTGTGTCCATTGTTCTGGTAGTGGTTCAGTTTATTTTGGTGAATCCGAAACTGCGTGCGTGAAACGATTTTCAGCAAGGACGAGCAACTGAATTCAGATGATCAGTTATTTTCTTGTATCTGGCGGAGACAGGCGTCTGTTTTTTACCAGGAACTAGTGAGCTCTAGCATTTCACCATTCCCGATTGCTCTCAACCGTATACATAGCGACACTCGTGAGTTTTTTGCCATCATCTTTCTTCAACGTGTAAACGTGGCATTTCTGGTCATCTCACTTGGTTTAGTTTCATTGGGTTTTACCGCTGATGTCGTGAGTGAAACCTGGAAAGGATCATCGAATACATTGGCACTAACGAGGTCCATAGAGGATCATTGGACACCGTCGTATCTATCACGGTAGCATATTCGTTAACCAAGCTCCTCAGAGGGGCACACTCTTTTCAACCTTCACTCGTTTTTCGTGTTCTGGCCAAGGATGGTGAGGGGATACAATCTTTTTTTATCCGTCATGAACTAATATTTCGCCTAGCTGCCCTGTATTTCTTTGTGTGTCCACACATATTCGGGTAAATGATTCATTCACAGTTACATGCAGGTGGACATTACGGTAGTTGCAATAGGCATTGTGTGCCAGTGAGTCGTCTCCACAGAAGTTTACTCAGCCACTTACACTCATCGGATCTCCAGGACCCTGTATTCCCTAGTGAGTTCGTGTGCACGCATTTCCGAGATATTTATCAAACACTCTGACAAAGGACCCGCGCAATATGATCATGATGGCGTACGTCAATTATTATCTCGACTTCTCTTGTGGATGATGGGCCTGACGCCCTTGTATGCGAAAGTTTCGTCCCTTTCATCACAGTTGCTGGGCAACGAGTCGTCTTAAACCTCCGACGGCTACAACCGCGACGTGACATGGTGCAAACGCGCGACCGGAACTTGGAGACAGGCCCTGCTGTGGACTGGCGGTCGGCCGAGCGTCACTCAACTGACAGCCTTCACAGTGAAATAGAACCCAGGCGGGACGTCGAAGATGAGAGTGCGATCGAGCTGTTCACAGTGAAAGATCTGACATTTGATTCACAAGGGGTACAAGGTGGAAACGAGGGCGCCACTATCCATACTCCATTTCGGCGTTGCATACGTGCTTGAGGGATGAGGAGGATTTGCTGGGCAGTCCTCTTCGCCACGTAGACCAGAAGCGCTCTAAGACCCGAGTTATAATAGACATGGGTTGGTGGAATGCCTTGAGTGTTGGTCATGACCGGAGTCGTGTACGGTGCAATAAACGCGATCATAACGAGAAAAAGAGTTCCTCCAACGGCAAACAATGCAGACTGATTTACAAATAGTATTGAATCTCTCAGGAAAGGAAAGGAGTCTCGATTCTGGCTGTTCATACTACCACCTCTTGCAGGTTCATTCCCCATAAAAAAAGTTTGATTACCACCCTCGCAGTCTCAGCATCCTGTTTATACCTGAATTCGTTGCGATGGCGGTCGCTCAAGTGCTCGGATGATTACCAATGCAAATGAGGGTCCATTTCAATGCTCCGTTCTTCAATTTGTGCCAAGGTGGGCTGAAAGTCGAGTTCTCGTAGATTCAAGATGATACGTTGCCCAGTAACGGTAAGCAAAGGGAAGCAGCTTTCGTGTAACCAGTATTAGACGTCATGCATAGGTATAACCAATGTCATGAACACGCACGGCACCAAGAACAAATTCATATTTTGTGTTTGCTGTGTCATGATAACATTGAGTGAAATGTCATGAAGCCTATCGCCAGAATCTTACTTTCGGAAACACAGTTCTGGAAAGTTACCATCAAAATGAGTAACCGAAGAAACTCCAAATATTATTATAAAGGCAACTCACTCGCCCAAAAGGGCCGCTGTACCAACTGTGATATTTGCCTGTATGGAGTGTCAACAGACTATCTTCCGCTGGAATCATGGCAACACACCAGAAGGTAGAGAATAGCTAGACGAAATGTCAGTTCATGCTAGTTCACACTGGTCAAAAGTTGGATCGCCTCACTATCCCTGCCTAGAACATGGAGTAGAGATGCGGATTGAAAAGATTGTTTCTTTTTGAGGAGTTTATGAATTGAATAAATCATCATGATGGATAAAATAATATCCAACACTATCCTATTTTTCTCATTAGCGTCGTCACTTAGTAACCCTGTTCAAAGTTCACTCACGATATCACCGGCATAATCCACATCATCTGAGCAAGGTGAGGTATCAGTCAGTGATTCAATTTACGGATAAGTTCCTAGTGAGAGCCTCATGAACCTACGATATTAGCTATTTGGTCGAGAACGTTCAGAGGCAAATTTTGAAGGGGAAATGACTGGCTCACAGGTGGCAGGAAAATGACAGACACCAGTCTCCGCCGGCAGGATGTCTGGTCTGAGTTCAGCTGGATTTCCCTGCTGAAAATCACGTTTTACGCACTCTGATCCGAATCAAGCATCGCAGAGTAAATCAGCAACCCGATGAATGTAACCAGGTAGGCAACATAGGAGGAAATCATTGCAATGGCAACGTAATATTCGCACCCCCAGATGACCCACGCCCGTAGTAAGACTGTGACTGTGTTTGTTGTCAACTGAAGTGCAACCCACAGCAGGAGTGAAGCTCACTCTGGATGGACTCCCGTGACAGAAGACCATATGCAGCAAGAAACCATTGAAAATGCAAACAAAACTGGTTTGATAAGAGACTGAGCCTCTTTGAAGGTGTAACTGAGACAGACTGGTATGTGTACCTTTGCCGAGGTGTGACCCAGAGTTCCCAGCTCCTCAAGCACATAAAGAGTCTGTCCGACCAAGGTACCGTAGCGATTGAAAAGAAATATGCCCTTGACTGCAGACCACCGCGCACCCCAGATAAAATCCACCTTTTGATATCACTCTTAGAAACCCGCCTTATGAGGTTG
>JBBPLX010000119.1:0-50596 GCA_038090015.1 Leccinellum albellum
ATGGGTTAACGGGTTTGATCATACTGGTGAGCTTTGTTACGTTTTCTCGACCATGTCACATTACCGACGTACATCTACAAGGCTGGCTTAACATGACGTTGTACTATGCTACCGCATTCAAGACGGGGACATACCCACCCATCTCAAAGGATCAGATTATCATGTGGTCCCGTCCACACCCAGTTTCCGCCAGTGCGCCTGACCCAGTCGGTCGCCCTACCAATTATCAGATTGTGAGTGTCTTTCTTGACAGTTGTGTTGTCTGATCTCACGACCACGATAGACCGTAGACTGCATATGGGCAGTAGTCTTCGCGACTTGCCCCGGGAACGTCATACTCTCAACGTCACCCACTCAGACGCAGACATTCCATGTCCCTGCTGGAGCAACAAAGCTTTCACTCCCTATTTCCGCTGGCGGCTTCATGCGTGCAGTGCTTGAAAGGGATGGTGAAACCATCGTTGACCTTCAGGCGGAGAATTTCACATTCGACCCAAACCCATCTTCATATAACTACAACGCTTTGGTCGTTGCTTCATCCTGATTAGTGGTACTGAATGGATAACGGGAAGGTGGATCCTATCTTGTTTAATTGAGAATTCGAGTTCTATGGTCGACAGTTACCTTATCGCTTTATGAGCCCACCGTAGTTACCATCATTACATTGCAAACTGACTTAGCAATGCAAAATTTTTGAGACACAACAGCATTGCACATGGGTTACTTGTACTGTTCAAGAGGAGACCATAACCATACAAACTCGAACTGGGAATAAAATTTTACTAGTGGATGTTCTGCATGCTTTCCGCAGCCCGAGAATCAGTAGATCCAAAATTGCGCAATTTGTCTACATCGCTATGCCTATACGCCAATGTGAATCTTTAGCATCCTTGAAGCGCTCTAGATTAGCGTTGGCAGCACGGTATACTTCTTGCCAGCGGCCCTTGTATATAGCTTTGGCGGGTATCGAATTTAGCCGACAGGTGCAAAGTCGTCAAGCACGGAAATTAAATCTGGGGTATGGGTATACGACACTTACGAGCTAATTGGCCATGGCTAAAATGGACTCTTCCTCGATGACGGACTCAGGAACGTCAATGCGAAATATCGTTGGAAAGTTTGATCTGAAGTTCGTGGTGGGCGACTGATCCAACGCTTCGCTGGCAGTACTAGTAAGGTAGACCTCATGGAAAACCAGCACATGTCGCGTGAGGTGACTAACGTGTGACACCAGGCATTTTGAGGAACGACTGAAGTTCGGGATGAACAACGTATCGCTCGGAGAGAAGTCGAGTTCGGTCAACGTAGGCAAGCGGGAGAGTTGTCTGAGGTCATCCATGTCTGACTCATATCCGGGACGACTCAAAACCTGAAGGTCTCTCCATGGCCACGTAAAGATGCCCCGCGAACCGTCGTCAGAGTGTATGCTATCAAAGTATAGGCATGGGGTGACCTTCCTCAAGTTAGGATACAGCTCCAAAAGTGGCCTGAAAGAAGCCCGAACCAAGCGCGGTCCATCCATTGCACTGACCAAGATGGAAGCGAGAGTTGAGGCATATTGGTGTGGTTGGGAAGACACGATTCCGTGGTCCAACTCACAAGACAAAAACCGGAGATTAGGAAAGAGTGCGATCTGGATCATATCTTTGCGGATAGTTCATGGACGGACGGAATCCCAGTCAAATTCTCCCACATTGAAATGCATTATAGCCCGAACACGGCGCGTGTAACTTCGGAAGATATCCAAGTCGTCCTGACTGAACGCTCTGGAGAATTTATGCCCCTCAAAGGACCGGCGGTAGAAAAAACGAAAGGCGGTCATCATCCAACGTTGTGACAAGTTGATGGATGAAAGGAATCGACTCACATATGAATCTGATGTTTGAAAGCATGCATCCGGAAGACAACGTGCTACGGGGTCCATGTCTGGTGACACCGATCAAAGGAGGTCCAACGCTGGCTCTTTGAATGCACGACACGTCCTGGCTAAGGCTACCATGTCAGGACTATGAAGGCGGTCTGAAGACATGGCTGAAGATATTCAACGAGATCCCTGGGATTTGAAGCACACGATGAATCAGAAGAAGGCGTGGGGGACCGTGAAGCGAGCCTAGTATGAGTGGCAAGGATAGTGACTAGGTGGGTAGTAAGACTGTGCGCAAGGTGTAGGAGTAGAAGCGCGTACGAATGTCAGAGCACTAAGGTTGAACTGTGAGTGTTGTAACTTCGTGAACAGATCTTGCGCAACCAGGAGTCTCCCACTCCCAACATGGACGGATCAAAACACATAAAAGTAAGTCTGTTAGAACTTGCTGTCATAGTTCGTGATGCTGTGCTTATGTAACGAGGGTTACTGTCGACCTGAATGCGATCAGAGATGAAGCAAGTCCGATATAACGCTAGGGCCCGCCAGTCGTCTGGGGGATCCATCAAGAAAGGCAAACGACGCCAACATGAGCCCAGTACCTCAACAGAGGCCACGGACCCTAACGCAGAAATTCTCGTTCCAAAATCGCGGGAACAAAAAGAAAAAGAAAGGAAGGATAGATTGGTCCAAGAGGTGGGTTGCGACTATCATGATATCATATGTCTCCCATTTGGCGTAGCTTGCAGCACAATCGGAGAGCAAGGTGTCAAGTAAGAAGAGGAAGAGGCTAGAGAAATACATCGTGAGACACGTCCCCTTCTTGTTTTCAATGCGTTATATTTTCGACAGGACAAAAAACTCAGACAAGAGGAGAGACTGCTAATCTTTGAGAAACTAGTGTATGGTCGCGCTTTGTGCTTTTTTGTTCATTCACTCAATTGTACAGTCAGACCCAGGCATCAATACCGACTTTGGAGTTACAGTCCTCTTCAACGCTTGGGACGGGGAAGGCAGTCTCTCACCAGGAACGGTTCAACCAAAGCGAAAATATACATTATCGGCGTCTCGTGGATGGTCGAGCCAACAAACGGAGACGACGTAACAATGATTGGTCTGCGTTGGGACATACAGACACCAAAGATGAAGACGCGGAACCCGACATGATGGAATATGATGCTGCTGATGCTCGCGCCGACTCGCCGGACACCATTATTCCGGGTCAAGTCCAAGTCGTGGACATGTCCACCAGTTTATCCGCACCGGAGAAATCAACACAATCTGTTGTTGTTGGCGGTGCGCTCAGACGAAATCCCGATGGTACCTCAATAGCCCCTCGTGTCGTGAAGAAGAAAAAGGCTAGTCAAAAGGTTGGTCAATCGATGATTTGTAGTCCATATGGCTTTTATGTTTCCCTAGACAAATTTTCGTCGGTGGTCGAAACCATCTGCACAACCTGAACGGGAACCCGAGTCCGATTCGTCGTTCGATAGCTCAGACTCTGCGAACGACACGGGGGAAAGGGACTACGACGGGCCAGATTCCCCTTCAGGATCGGCATCAGAGAGCGGTTCGGACGAGCGCAATTCATCTCACGTCGAGGCCAATGCTACTTCTGCGAAGACCACGGATTTCAAGACATGGGCGATGAAGCAACTATCCGCGGCCAAGGGTTATGTTGCCCCCATCGACGGACCACCAACTCCGGCAGAACTAATCCAAAACTCCACCGTACAATCCTCTTCGAAGGAACGCAAGGTTCTGCGTCCGCTTCACGATGGCATGATGCGTGGACCTCTTGGGGAGGATTTGAAACTGCCCGCCACGGCGCTAGCAGAACATCTATCAAGGAAAACACACGAATCGTCCAGCTCGTCCTCTGGACAGAAAGTGAAAGTTGTTTCCGTCAAGCGACCGGCAGATGTCGAAGAATCCCGATTAATGTTGCCTATCACAGCAGAGGAGCAACCCATTATGGAGTCTATTTTACTACACCCAGTTGTGATTATATGCGGCGAAACTGGTAGCGGAAAGACAACTCAAGTACCCCAGTTTCTTTATGAAGCAGGGTTCGGGGATCCTAATGGAGGTGGGTTCGGAGCTTGAGCTGTGTGAGGACGTGCTAACTTTGGCTTCTTAGACAACCCTGGCATGATCGGCGTAACACAACCTCGACGGGTTGCGGCGATTTCAATGGCTACACGCGTTGCATATGAATTGTCACTCATTTCTTCACGGGTCTCCTACCAAATTCGCTACGATGCCACCGTATCTCCCTCGACCACGATCAAGTTTATGACTGATGGTATTCTGCTGCGCGAACTAGCCGCCGACTTCCTACTATCTAATTACTCTGTCATTATCATCGACGAAGCTCACGAACGAAGCATGAATACGGACATACTCATCGGCGTCCTTAGTCGTGTCTTGAAGTTGCGAGAGCAAATGTGGAAGGACAAAAAAGATGGAGTGAAACCACTGCGCTTGATCATCATGTCGGCTACGCTCCGAGTCAGTGATTTTGCGGAGAACAAGCTCCTCTTCCCCTCGCCTCCTCCTGTGATCAACGTTTCCGCGCGCCAACATCCAGTGACGATTCATTTCAACCACCGAACACCCTCGGACTATGTCAAGGAAGCGATCAAGAAAACTACCAAGATCCATTCTCGCCTACCCCCAGGGGGTATCTTGGTCTTCTTGACAGGCCAGAACGAAATAACTGGAGTCTGCAGAGCCCTGGAAGCAAAGTTTAGCCATAAGACTATCCAGGCAAGAATGCGGAGAAGGCAGTTGGTGAATGCCTCTACCTTTTTTACGGACGAACCTCCAGATCCACCACAAATGGCCGCTGCGGCGGAAGGTATGCCGTCTCAATATCCGTATGAAAGCAATTGTTAATCAACCCAAAGTTGTCCTGGAGGCGGAGGACGTAGAATTGGGTGCCTGTAATCAGGATTTGGCTTTAGATGTAGACGATGGCGTCCCTGAGGAAGATCCGGATGCCTTGGATAGTCCTGACGAGGATGCCACCGAAGATATAGAAGAAAGTGATTGTGAGTCGGATCCTCAGATTTATGTTCGTGTCCATGAATTCATGTCCATTTAGCCCCAATGCACGTCATCCCACTGTATTCACTTCTTCCTAGCGATAAGCAGATGAAGGTCTTCGATCCGCCGCCGCCTGGACACCGTCTGGTCGTGGTCTCGACCAACGTAGCTGAAACATCGTTGACTATTCCTGGAATTCGATACGTCGTCGATTGTGGACGAGCAAAAGAGGTGAGCCCCTTTTTATGATAGATAGTACGTTCATTGACAGGGATTGTCAGCGCAGATACGATGCTACAAGTTGTATACAGTCCTTCCAGGTGAACTGGATATCGAAGGCCTCCGTAGCACAGAGAGCCGGTCGAGCCGGGCGAACAGGTCCTGGGCACTGCTACAGGCTCTATTCATCTGCGCTCTACGAAAACTATTTTGAGCCATTCTCACAACCTGAGATCCTCCGTACCCCCATAGAAGGCGTAGTACTTCAAATGAAGAGTATGGGCATCGATACGGTCGTAAACTTCCCTTTCCCGACTCCTCCTGACACACAGGCTTTGAAAAAAGCCGAGACGGTACTAACTCACCTTGGTGCGGTGAGCAGTACACCGCTTGTATCCTCAGCGACCCTCGAAGTATCCATAGCCACGATCGGAGGCAAGATCACGGCGCTCGGCAAGTCAATGAGCCTGTTCCCTCTTTCTCCTCGATATTCTCGAATGCTGGTTGCCGGTCAACAACACGGTTGTTTGCCATATGTAATCGCCATTGTATCCATCCTGACAGTGGGTGATCCTTTCTTGCACGAAGAAGGATTGGCCGAGGAAAACGATGACGGCGACGACGGCGAATTGGGGTATATCAAGAACGAACGTGTCAAGGCAAAAGAAGTCCGGAGAGCACGTCGCAAGGCTTTTTTTGAGACCCAACAGGTACCGTCAGCGTAAGCAAGTCTCTCCATCCGCCACTGACGATCCGTTTCCTAGCTACATATTTCCTTGGGACGATCGACAAGCGACGTCTTTCGAATACTTTCAGTGGTTGGTGCATACGAGTTTGCTGGAGGTGGTTTCCAATTTTGCTCGGAACATTTTGTTCGACCAAAAGTATGACTCCAGTTCCATCTTTGTGTCCCGTCGACTAACGTGATGCCAAGGCTATGGAAGAAATCCACAAGTTGAGAACCCAAATTTGCAACATCGTGAGCGCGACCTTTCCTGGCGTCGAGACGGGTCTTGCGCGACCGCTCCAACCGCCTAACGAGACACAAGTCAGTTGCTTGATCAGTCATTACTCGTCGTGTTGATCGATATCCCGTAGCTGAAAGTCCTTCGCCAGTTGTTGGCTGCTGCGTTCATCGATCAAGTGGCTGTTCGGAAAGAGCTTGTACAAAAGAAGTCAGCAACTGGGATTCAGTACTCGACTGCCAAGGGTGTCCCCTACAGAGCGATGGGCATTCAAGAGGACGTATTTATACATCCATCGTCTGTCCTGGCACAAAAGGCCCCTCCCGATTACATCGCCTTCACTGAGATTGTTAGGACGACTAGGCCGTGGCTAAAAGGTGTGATTCTGCCCCAAAAGTCAAGTAAGGATCTCGTCTGACAACCCCACAGGACTGACGCTGATCAACCCGGCATGGCTTCCTACTCTCGGAAAGACACTTTGCACATTCACCAAACCTGCAAAAAACAGCGCAGGCGTACTCATGACGATACCAAAATTTGGACCCGATCAATGGGAACTACCACCAACAAGAGCTTCTGATTCATAGGGACGATAAGAATACATAGTAATATCCTGTGCGACTGAGCAATGCAAGGGTGATCTATGTAGATGTTCCGTGCGGAGACGAGAATGGATATAATGAAAGATCACGACTTCATACGGAGTACGACATCTATGGTTTGGGCTTCTTGGGGATAAAGATACTGTTACCCTTGTTCTTCCTGGGTCGCTTACGCGGTGGTTGCGTTTGTCTGCGTTCGTTGGTCGACGAAGACGGTTCCTCGATATATGGTCTCTTTGGTAGGGGATGGACCATCCGACCCGTGGCAGTTTCGTCCGAGACTGAGCCGACTGGATTAGAAGAGATCCTCTGTGACAACGGTTTTGCACGGATGGATTCAGCCAGAGTCTGAGGAGTGGCAAGATCCGTTGGTTCTGGAGCCTGGGGCACAGCTCGCTGTTTGCTGGTCTTTGTTGGCGAAGCAGGCCGGGCTGGCCGCGTGGGGGTCGGCTCTGTGAAGTATGACACGTCCGCCTACATGTGGCCCAAAACCCTTAACGCTGGCTACTTTAGAGATGAGGGTGTAGCTTACATCGGTCAGTAGCGTCCTAGTCCTGGCATTGTTCACAATTTCTTTCCAGTCTGTGTTGCTTCTTTCGAGCGTCGCAGCATTTCCCAAGATGAACAAGGAAGACTTGGCTCGAGTAAGAGCTACGTTCATTCGACGAACATCTAGTGAACGAAACATTAGCCGCGCATTCATTTAAGCATCTACCAACAGTACCAGCCAAGAAACCAACGGACTGTACGCCCGGGCCAGCGCGTACGCACGAAAGGATGATGATGTCTTTCTCTTGACCTTGGAAGCCGTCGACCGTATGGAAGTGTATCTTTCCACGGATATCCTCTCCAAACCTCCGTTCAAATGCCCGCTGAAGCTCGACCACCTGACCGCGATACATCGAGACGATGCCGATCCGGAAGTCGAGATCGATTGTCGAGAACTCCTTGCGTAACCTTGCGTAGAGTGCGACGGCCGTTTGAGCCTCCGTCACATTCTTCATGGAATGACCAATGGTCCCTTCCTCCTGGCCGCGGGAAATATTGAAAAAGCGATAGCAACCGAACTTTGGATGAGACTGCCAAGGTTGTGTGGTTTTCGTGGCCATGTCGGGTCCATCGAGTAGACGACCTTGGTAGAACAGACGGCTGGGGAGTAGACTGATTTCTGGATGCATACGATACTGAATACTGTCGGATCTTTCAGAGCGTCGTTCGAAAAGCTTTATACCCAACTTGCCTTAACAGATGAACGGCTTCGGGGCGGTGTTTTTGCAGTCGAACAAAAAGGGATTGATTGTAGTTGAATTTAGATGCCTAAATAGGGATTATCAGGACAAAATAGGCTTTGGAAAGGAGATTCATCACCTCTTGGGAGAGCACAGTCGGCGGGAGCTGTTGAGGATCTGTGGCAGCACGTCACGTTCCGCATCACATCGCAGTCGTCAACGAAATCATACCTCCAACCATGATGCATCTTGAAGTATGGAACTTCAAGGGGATCAACGACGTCAACTCAACGGCTTGTGCAGCCTCATCGATGATGACCATCTCAAACTCCAACTGCTCGATCGACTCATGGCCAGATCCTGCCAGTGTAGAGCAAATGACATCTGCCTCTTGCAGAATCTCAAGGCGGAATCGTCTTCGCACAGCGTCCATAGTACGATTGTCAGACTTTTGCTTGTCTTTCAAACGATCGAACTGCTGGGTCAAAGCCATTCGGCGAGAATTCAATTTCTTGATTTCTTCCTCGATGGTGAGGATCCTTGCAGTGTTATTCTGCACCGCACCTAGCTCTTCCAACTTTTGCTGTTTAGCGCGTTTGACAGACTCGATCTCCTGCCGAAGCAGTGCTATTTTCTGTCCAGCGTCGTCGGAAGAACCTGGCACATTTTCGCCGTTCATCTTCTGCTCCACAAGGTAGTCCAGCGCGATATCCCGGACACTGATGTCAATAGCCTTATCGCTGCCGATTCGGACGACCTTGATAGGGTCCCCGCGTTTCTCAGAGCCTCGATAGCCCTCCTTCAGACGACTGGCGACTTCGTCAATTGCTGCGTTACTTGGCGCGCATAGAAGGATCTTCTGTACAGGCCCTTTGTCGGCTTGAGTGGAGTTGCGCCCCGCGTGTATAGCGGTCGTAGCTCGAGGCCGCCGTGACAAGAAAGCCTCGACCAACCCACATATAGTGGAAGTTTTTCCTGTACCGGGTGGGCTTCAAGATATCTAATAAGTTGTACTGACGAAACGAACAAATCCACATACCCTTGAATCAATCCAAACCCTTGCACTCGTAATGAACTAAGAATAGCCCTTGCCTGAGGCTCATTGACACGGTAGGTTGACATCGCCTGGTTAATGTCATGGTTATCAAGACTTGGCATCGAGGCGACACGTGGTTGCATGATCGACTGAAAAGCATCATAGAAAGGAAGAGCAACTAAAGCAGAGTATTCGCAGTGGAGTGTGGCCAAACTGCAGAATAGTCAGCCTCAAGAATATGGCCACATAAGGAACCAACATACCTGAACACTTTCTTTACAGTCCAGATACTATTGATTTGCAAACCTGGATCAACTCCACTGGGTATGAAACATCGAAAAGCCATTTGTGCACCGATCGGGGTAGTACGAAATGACTGGGTCTTAGCAAGGACTGAGACTTTCCCAGAAGGATGTCTGAGCAGAACTACATCTGTTTCCGACAGACGCCAATCTTTCTGCAGAGCTTCAGACGTGGTGACCTCGAGGTCAATGAAATCGTCCGTGAATTGCTTCGAACAAATCTTGCATTCGTACAACGGCTGATTCACCTCCTTCGACTGGACAATCTGAGCCCAACATTCGAGCAGCAAGAGCGGCTCGAATACCCGCAGATACTGCTGGTGATCCGTAAATTTGTCCGGGACGTGAAGTAGCGTTGACTCTGCTCCTTGTGAGGGGAGGTCTGGGCCATCATGATCATAATCCCAGGACAACAGAGCGCGGTGAAGCCCAGAAACGTCTGGTCTGAGTCGCATTGCTCTCCTACGTGCATCGTCCCTTCGATGAAGTCGCTCCATTGTAGCGTTCTGGGCTTGATTTGTGACATTAAGTAGTTTGATCTGACGCCGCTCAACGGGCTTGCGGACTTTGGGGGACTTTTGGAATTTGGCAAGGGCTGCCAAACCTTTTGCCCCTCCAGCATCTGCGTCCGATTCGGAATCACTGGAAGATAATTCCATCGCCCGGGGTACTTTAGGCGCATTGTTGCGAATTGGAGGTGGGTTACTGGGTCCAGAAACGGCGGGCGCACGTGTCCTCTGGAAAGTAGGGAACGCAGGTGTCTCCACCTTGGAGTGGTCTATGAGGGGAGCCTTTGCAGGTTTCTGGGTAGCTGATGGCTTGAGCGTGGTCTGCGTCTCTTTACGCACGGGTTTGGTTTCTTTGCGCGCAGGGGCCGAAGTCCGGCTATTGGCAGTCGTCACCGAAATTATTTCAACATCGTCATCGTCGCTCTCGAAAGCTGCTAGGGCATCCTCAAGTTTTGATACACGAGTCGAGTCGAGTCGAGTCTTTGGAGCTCCCTGCGTCTTCTTACGAGCATCGTCCACATGCTTGTTTAACTTTGCCAGACCTGCTTCTGAAGGCGGGACACCAGTTGTCCGGAAGCAGTCCAAGACAGTTTGGATAAGAGCAAATGACTGATGCAGCAACTCCTCGTCCGATAATCGAAGCCACCGTGCTAGCTCGGGTAGAACAGGTTGAAGATCATTCATCATCCGCTTCCCCACCCGAGATAGCTTGGATGGCTTCCGAGATAGCGCAGTGGACTCTCCCTCTTTAAATGCGACAGCAGCAGATTCCATGACCCTCCACTGTGCCAACATATCCCGACCAAAGATAAGTGCGTCCCGCATCCATACTGTCATGTCGGGTATTTCGAAGTAGTCTGCCCATAGAGGAGTTCGTTTGAATATCACCGTAATGGCCTGCGTCATGAGTGTCCACAGCTGAGGGAGCTGAGCAGCGGGACCTTGCGGATCTTCAGGTCGCAAGAAATCGTTTGAATGCAGCAGACCATCTGGGCGAGAGCAGAGCACCTCAATGATGTCTGTGAGACATTGAACAAGGGACTTCGACAAACTGCATGCCTCGGTTACTTGAGGTGCATATCGAACAAACTTTTCGAGGAATCCGAAAACGGCGGAGAGGGAAGGGTCAGGTAGATTAGCGAGCAGTGCGCGGAAGCAATCGAGACGGACGTCCACATCAAACGCTTGCCCGACCAGGGTCTTGGCAGTAGCTTGGATGTCATCGATTGGAGATAACATGAGAGTCATGACGTTCCTAGCAGCCTCGGGGCGACGAAGAACATCACGCAGGAAGGAAGGTTGATTGTAGTTGGCAAATTTGGAGATGGTCTCGAGAAAGCCTTGTCTAGTAGCCTGGAGAGAACGATTGATAGCATCGAAAGCAACTCGTGCATCTAGCTTCGAAAAGATTGGTTTATAGGCTCGGGCGTTCAGAACGTCCAAATGCGCGTATTGGGCAATTAGGTCGAGGAGAGAGGTAGCACCATCTGCATCATTCGTCTGCAAGGACTCGTACGTCTTCGTCCACATATCCTCCCGCACGGTGCATACAGAGAAGGTATTGGTGTGACCGGCAAGAAATACGCATGACTGGCTAATTGCGCCTGTGATCTCTCGCACGTCTCGCGCGAGGCTTGCTGTTACGAGATCACGAGCTGCATTGCGGGCAGCCTTCCACTTTTCGTCGTCTGCATAACGGTGCCCGAAAGCAACCGACACGAAAGTGTCGACGTGAATGTCCAAGACACTGGACACTGCTTGACGGTGACGAGCCAATTCTTCGTTTTGACTCTTACGGACCAGTGAGGAGAGGAGCTGTTATTGAATATTAGTCTTAAACGCTGTTAAAGATATCGGGCTCAAAGCTAACTCGTATAGCAACGGACATGACCACAGGACGAGCGTCCTTGAACCTTTCATGCTGGAGCTCTTCACAAAGTAGGTCTATAATTTTGGCGAGAACGTCGCCAAATACGCCAGAATCCTTCAGCGATAATAGATATTCTCCAAACCACGAGAGGAACCAGGGTTTTTCGTCTAGGGGAGCAACTTCTTCGATCAATTTAATATAGGATGGGTTGTCCTTGATCGAATCGAACACGACCTGCGGGAACTCGGGTGCCTCGCTTTTCCAAAGACCAGTATTTAGGCGCTTAAGGAGAAAGAGCAAGCACTTTAGAATGTGTGCAAATTCTAACAAAAAGGAAAATCAGTCAACTATGCATGGGAACACGAGAGACGGGTGTACTTACGAAGACCCACGTCATGCAAGTGACTTGTGACAACTCTTCGACAATCAGCTCCTCCATATGAACGCAATATCGTTCCAGTGGGTATTTGACGAAGTATCTGACAAAACCCAGCCCATACTTCATTTGGATCCGACGTTAATGAAAAAGAGCCATCGGAAGGAGTTTCCCCCTCCATTGAAGACATGTGCAACACAGAAGCATCGTCTGGATTCGAGGTCTTCGCAATGGTGTTAAATATAATTCGAAGTGCTACCTCATGTCCTGTGACGAAATGGTCCTCTGCCATGGGAATCTCGGAACAACCAGAGACAAAAGACCTTGACCACTGTCTCACATTTGGAAATTCGTCAAGCATAAGAACGAAGAGCCCGGGAGGTGGACCATCCGTCGGCCAACTTGAGACTGAGGGTCGAGAACGTACTACTGCAAGGACGTCAGGATCTTTGAGAATTTGTAAATTCGAGACCGCATGGTATATTATTGCAGGCGGCACGCTGCCCAAGCCCGAAGAATCCTTTCGTGTGGAGCCGGAACGAATCCCAGCTGAAGCTAGGCCATCCTTCACGGATTTCAGTTCCCAGTCGTCAAAGCTCCCGTAGAATCTGCGGAGGATATCATCTGAAAACGCCCCGAAATACCTAGTTTCTCAGTCAGCTAAACAAGCTTCACCATGTCTGACCGTGGTCAGAAAGTGAGAACACAAGCAATCTGCCTCAATCTTCCCGTCCGATCGTAAGAAAGAACAGAAGAACTCACGTTGATCGAGAGGTAGTCTTGGCCTCACAGAAGGCCTTAACGCAAGCGCAACACCCCGCCAAGCATCCTATCATCCTAGTTCTCCATTCGTTTACATTTGGGCTGGCATAGGCGAACAACCGGAGAAGAAAAGTGGCGGCGTTGACAGTGACCTGATCCGCACGAGAGCAAAACCAGTGGTAGCATTTGTCTGAACTGTTGGATGGGACCTTCATGAGATAGTCGAAGATTGGGGCTAGCGTTGCGTCCGAGCAATCCGCTGAATTGACGGGCGCGTCGCGAAGCTTAGCGAGTAAGGCTTTGACATTGTCGACATCGCTAGTAGTCGTGGTCATGAAAGAAATTAGAATAGAAAAATTCTATGGTGTAATGCAAGGTGTCGGATGACTCGAACTTCGGGGTTGTTTGGTGTTCCAGAAATGGTTAAAGTTATCGGAGCCGAGTTGTCACACGTGTACCAACACATGGATGCAAAAGATGTGGATTATCTCAACGAACTCCTCGAGCGAGATGTCGAAATTAGAGAGGTATAGTACCCAAAATTAATTTGTACCAGAATTTGTGGTGACTTGTAAAAGAAAATCAAGGATCAAGTATCTGATCTCGACAAGCAAAGTCGCCTCATGGTCGGGATCTTGAACAAAATTCACTCCACCCCCAGAGATGCTGGTTTGTTCTCGGTCTACCTCACTTGTCATTTAATTCAGTCAGCTATTTAAAGTGCCACCGCTGCTTGATTCAGTTCGACCAGTTTTGCGCAGTTGTCATGTTATCACCGCTGCCCTCGCATCCAATGTCCCTCCTAATCAATATTGGCGTTGGAAGGACATGTGGTCAAACTCTCTCCGTGCAGCGATATACTCCGCTGCCCTGGTGGAGTACTTAAGCAATGGTTCCCTCATCACGCTTGCACAAATTAGCGAGGTGTTAGGAGGTGAGTTGTTCGCTGCTGCGTGTTCAGCGTGCTCATACCTTCCAAGTAAAAGAGGAGTGGGCAGATAGGTTCTCAATAGCTGTAGAGGACTATCTGCACGGGCTCATTAGCCTTGTCAATGAGCTGGTAAATGCAGCCTATTGATCTTCAGCGTCTCCAAAAATAGAGCAATGGTTTTTTCAACTCACCACTTTCACAGTCACGACTTGCCGTCAATGCAGTCACACTTGGAGACTACGAAGCACCACTTCGTATTTCGGTCTTTGTGAAAGACATATTTGCTGGCTTTTCAATGGTAGCGCTTCTCCAAGTCTTCGTCGCAAGAACTGAAATGCATTTCTGAAATTGAATCAGCTCAATCTGAAGAATGACACCTTGCGGCGACGCTTTGATAGCCTTAAATACGATCTTAAAAAGATCGAAGAAGGTTGGTTTCATGTTACCTGACCCGTCTGTTCTCTCATGGCTCCCTCAGTTGTTTATGATATATCACTGCGAAAGTTGGCAAATTCGACGAGGGACGTAGTTGCAAAATAGCGATATTCAGAGTAGTGTAATCGTATAAACTTAGTACCTGCTGTCGTCAATACTACTAAACTGCCTCTTATCAACTGCCACGAGAGAAACTGAGACCGAGCATAAGTGAGTGGATTCAAATTTGTAACTTAGTTACATATCTGCAAAGTTATCGGTTCTGAAAATTGACGCAGCAATGAAATGGGAGAGGGCGTCCTTCTCAACATCTATTGATCGGTGCAATTTCGCGATCATAAAAGATATTAAGAGTAAACAACCGTGTCCTCAAGGCACGAAGGGAATTTGAGTATGTCCGCAAATAGGTTGCGAAAGTACCTGCGAAGGACCCAAACGCCATCATAACCTGATGGGATGTTTCACGATGAGAATTTAATCGTCCTTGATACTCACCATCGCTCCACTGAATGTCGAGTTATCCATCCCAGCGCAACGAAAAAGGGAAGAAAAGTATATTTTCGAAATGGGTAAATACGATCTACTTCTTCTTGATAGCCCTTAGGCGTATCGTCTCATTACCGATGAAGACGCCCTTGTAGGGAATGTGAACGGGAGACAGATAGCGTAAAATTAGAACCTACCTTGCCCTTGTATGGCTCGGGAGGTCGCAGTCTTCGAATTTTGGCGGCAAAGTGACCGAGGGCAACATTGTTCGTGCTACTGAGCACAATTTTTGTGGCTGAAGGGACCTCGGCAGTGATATGAGGAGGAATGGGTACGAAGATGTTGTGCGAATGTCCAAGTTTGAGGTTCAGCCTCTTGCCGCTTCCGCCTGCGACGGTCCCTCGCGGGTCGTCCTCCAATGCAGCCCTGTATCCGACGCCGACCAAGTATAGTGGCTTAGAGAAGCCGGTAGTCATCCCGGTGATGGCGTTATTTATGAGTGATCGCGTCGTGCCCCACATGGCACGCTGATCCTTGACAGAGCCGTCCTCGACGACGAGAGACAAAACGTTTGGTTGGGGAAAGGAAAGTTGCATGTACGGCTCGAGAGGGACAGTTGTTTGACCGAGAGGCCCCTTGACGGCGAGGGAGGTGGAATTAGGAGTGAGGGAGACATTGGGTGGTATTGGAATGGGTTGCTTCCCAATGTTGGATATGAACCCGCAGACCCGCGCTGAAGTGCTGAATCGTCGAAAGGTATTCATGGCGGAGTTAGCCGAACCAAATGCAGTCTCAATATCAAACAACCATCCATTCTCAAGCGACAGAGCCATCACATGATGAGCGGGAATATTCCCTTCTTATCTCTGGGAAAAGCTGCTTATCTGGATGTGCGGGAGACCGCCCACTATAAACCAGGTTGCCAGACCGCTGAAGTGCTACCTACACGTACCATAGCATGACAAGCTCAAAGGATGTCGAAATACATTCCGATTCCATTGACGATAGCAAGGATATGCTATGCGCTGTTCACCAAGCCGACAACTCCTTACTCCGGAAGCTAGGTTACAAGAGCGAATTCAAGCGAGAATTCTCGGTATGGGTCCAGTTTTGATGTTCGATCACGATACCAATAAATGCCACCCTCTAGCTCCTCGAGACCATTTCGTTCTCCCTGGCTATAATGGCGGTTTCATGTGGTGTTACCACCGGATACTCTTATCCTCTGTTATCTGGTTAGTTGTGTTTTTTTATTCCTGCTTCCTTTCTAACACACCCGCAAGGTGGTCACTTTGCCATGGTGTGGGGCTGGTTTATCCCATGCATCTTTATTACTTGTGTCGCGGCTTCCATGGCAGAGCTCGCGTCGTCCATGCCGTGGGTCCTAGGACTTAAAAATCCTGCGACAGTCTGATTTAGTGTTGCTAAAAGGACGAGTGCCGGACTATACTACTTCTCCGCCAAGATGGCCTCCGAAAAACGATCCGCACTTGCTTCGTGGATTACTGGATGGTCCAATATTACGGGCCAAGTGACCTTGATTTGTTCCATCAATTATTCTTGGTATGTACCATTCAGTATCGCTCTTGGCCATCCTGCTCAATCTATCCTTAGTACCGAACTCATCACGACTGGGATTGCAATGACTACTGACGGTGCAGTTGTTCTGGGTTCTGGAGCGAGTTTTGGGATACTTTTCGCCATCCATTTAACGCAAGCTGTATTTTGCTCGGCTGGCACGAGAGTTCTGGCTCGCATGACAGTGCTGGTTCTCATTATCATCAGTACGTGGTGACTTGCGTTATGATTCTCAGTGCTGTCGTTCAGTGATTCTTGCAGTGGCTACAACAATCTCAGCTATTGTATCACTCCTTGTACGTTCGAGAGGAATGGTTTCTCCTAAGGACGCCTTCACAAAATTCGAAAATAATACTGGGTGGTCCGATAGTAGGTTTTTATACTCTGTAAGTGCACATGAGCTCATACAGTACAGATGTTTGGGCGTTTATTCTGGCATTTACCACACCCATGTGGTCTCTCACGGGATGTAAGTCACTGTTCAAGTCGTCGCCCCAAACACAAATTTTATGTCGTATAGATGACTCTGCTGCTCACATTGCTGAAGAAACCTCAAATGCGGCTCGTGCTGCTCCAATCGCTATTATGGTTGGGGTTCTAGGGACTGAAATTCTTGGCTTGTTACTGTACATCTCAATCTCGTTCGCCACTTATTCGATCCCGGATGTGTTGCAGTCAAAGTTTGCACTACCTATTGGGGACGTGTTATTGAATGTCCTGGGTAAAAAGGGTGCCTTAGCTCTCTTGTGGTCTATCACGATACTCCAGGTAGGCATGTTCCCAAATCCAGCCATGTTTTAACTGAGGTGTCTTTAGTATTTGTGTGGATGTTCTCAGACTATTGATGCATCCAGAGTTATATTCGCCTTCTCCAGGGATGATGCACTACCAGGTTCGCGATGGTGGAAACAAGTCAATCGATATACCCAGACCCCAGTTAATGCCGTCTGGTTTGTTATTTTTCTTTCTGTGATCTGTGGATTACTTTCCTTTTCGGTGACGGCGTTTGACTCGCTTGCATCGTGCGTACCATTCGTTGTGTCGTGCCATGCCATTTGACAGTTTCTCCAGCGCTTCGGTAATCGGGCTTTATGTTTCCTATGTCACCCCGATTTACTTCCGCATCACGTCTGGTAAGGATAAACTTAAACCTGGACCTTTCTGTCTCGGAAGATGGTCTAGACCTATTGGGGCAATAGCGGTTGCATGGGTCGCCTTCATGGTTGTGATGTTGCTATTCCCTTATTCCCAGACCGTGGGTCCACAGACTATGAGTGAGTCCACTTCAGCCTCATGTTCATCTGATAGCGGTGCTCAGTCAGTGAAAGACTATGCTATTGTTATCATTATGGGCATCTTTCTGTTCTCAGGGGGTTCTTGGGTCTTTTCTGCCCAACACTGGTTCAAAGGGCCCATACCTAACATAGATCGGGAATTGTATAAATCATCCTCCGACGGGAAACCAGAGTAGTATGTAGTCGCCACGTCTGATAGTTAGCCGTGAATATTCAAACGACAGATTATTGTGGAATGCTCTGTCTGTTGATGACTAGATGGTTGCCTGGTTGGATGCCAACTGGGGGTTGAACGTTGAAGGTTCGCTGCTACTGATCGGCAGAACAATCACTCAAATGCAGACGTATATGATAGCACATATAGAAGAGAACCTGTGGGTAGCAGCTTTGTACTACAGTTACTTGAGCTTGTGTGCCAGTAGCAGACCGCGCGACGTAGTAGGATGTCAGTACTTTTGGTGCTCTCGAGAGGTTGTCATGCACTTCCCTCTAATACCCTGCACACCCGGAGTATGGGGGATGGGTCGAGTTGATTGGTGAGGTTGGGAGGGATGTTGTGATCAGTCGAGGTTCCAGGTGGACGTGCGCATGGGTACCCAAACAAGTGCTTGTTCACATCCGCCGGCGCTGCCCTGGTCGAACCCTCGTCACATTTTTCCGTCCTTCCACCCCGCTCCAAACTCTCCTCCACGTTCTCTACACACTCTCAGAATCGCGTCAACACCTACCGTACACACGATCTACATACCATGGCTGCGTATTATGCAGACGACTCCGTGTTGACGCATGCAACCTCCTTGTATCCCTATGGTCAACAAGATGACCCGGACACCCAAGCGCAGGGTTCTAGCATATACAACCTACCGACGGACTCCGAGGGCGAGGTGGAGGTGGACGAACTGGAATCCGATACAGAGTCAGACCAAGGGGCCGGCACGTCCACTTCTCAGAAGAAAGCAGGGAAAAGGATGGGGGAACGCGTCCCAGGAACGACGTTGCTGCCCATTTCCAGAGTCGAGAACATAGTCCAGGCGGATGGTATGTCCCATTTCTCCTCTCCGGAAATGGATACTGTTGATTCGAGTTCGCCTTTGCTTCCCAAGGTATCACAACCAACCTTACCATGTCGAAGGAGGCTGCCTTTGTCCTGTCTGTTGCAACGGTAACCGACCCTTTGTTATTTCGAGTTCAGGGCTTCATGCTATCCTTTAGGAGGAATTCATAAAACGTATGGTTCAGGCTGGCCATCGCCAAGCATCTGCATTCAATCGGAATATTGTCAACTATGTAGACATGGGTTAGTCTGGCTTCACCAGTATAAAAACCTCTCTCACTGATGTCTTTTTCAGCAGCCTCCACCCGACAATATCAAGAATTCATGTTTCTTCAAGGTAATTTCTCACTTGGTTCTATCCATTACCATACATTGATGGCTTCCCTCTTCAGATACAATGCCAGAACCAATGTCACTTGCAGAAGCACTTGATAGACGAAAGACGAAAGAAAAGAATGACCTAGAGACAAATCCTGCTATGTGTTCGGCAACCCACACAAGTTTGCCAGGACTAGCGTCGTCTGCTAGTCATATCAACGGAAAACTAAAACCCAGGAATCGCTCAGTGAACGGAAAGGAAAAAGCAAGTGCGAGTGCAACTGCAACCCTGCAAGGCGAACATGCGAGGCAGTTAGGATCTGTCAATACGCCGGATGATCCCACTATGGGTATAGTCAGAAGTTCAAGCGGGAGAGTCATACGGAGCACAAGAGCTGCCCGTGGAGACGAAGCAGACGACGACGAGGGCGCCGGGATGACCAATGGCTTCGCGTATCCTCGCGACCACGACTCTTGGCCTGCTTCAGCCTCACCGAGACGACCACCACCAGCGTCGAACCATACCGGTGGTTCGACGCCATCATCTTTCACCCCTCCGTGGCCTGGTCAGTTCACAGGTCCAGCTAGCGCCTTTTTGCAGGATTCTCAGAACACGTTTGGGCGGATGGTACAAAATCCGGGACGTACTATCTATTCACAGCACACCCATCCAGAAAATGGGTCTTACTCTTAGCCTTTCAGCGTCGTTCATTCAGCCAAAATGTATTTACTACACATCACTTGATTTGTCATGGCGAACTCGCCTGTTTAGCTAATCTTATCTTATCAACGCACCATATTTGAACGGTTGCTAGTGAGATCGCCGAGTCGTCACCAGCTAAGCGCGCTGCTGCGATCAAACGCAACGTCAAGATGGGAAGCATTGAACGTGGTTTTCAGCTACCCATTATCGACATCGCGCCCTACTGGGAAACCCGATCGTCACCCAATAACGCGGAACGAGAAGCGGTCTCCAAGGCACTGCATTCCGCCTGTGTGGAATACGGTTTCTTTTATCTAGATATTTCCAAGTACGTCGACCCCGCCGAAGGAGAGGAGCTGACGCGCCTTGCGCGAGAGTTCTTTGATCTACCGCAAGCTGAGAAAGACAAGATCTCGCTAAAGCATCAGGATTTTGCTCGAGGTGCGGTCCAACGCTTTGAGAGCCATACCCAAGCTGCTCACATCTTTCGTATCAATCGCAGGTTACCAGAGGTTAAAGGAAAATGTCACGAATGGGAAGGCGGATAATCACGAGGGTATCGACTTTTACAAACCTGCAGATAAGCCCGACAAGTCACGGCTGCTTGGAGGAGAAAATCAGTGGCCAGCTGTCCCGGATTTCCAGGCAAAGTACGAGAGATGGATCGAGAAGATGCAGAAGGTTGGGATGATTCTAATGGAGGCGCAAGTATCCTTCTTGCCCATGTCGTATGGAGTATTGAGTATGTCACCAGGATGGCGTATGGGCTAGGGATGGACGTCGAGGAATGGCAGACACTTCGCGCTCAGGTGGACGACAGTTACTGGATGATGCGGATCATTGGTTCGTACGCAGTCTCCGTGCGGGACAGAGTGATATATACTGACCCCCCATACTTTGTAGGCTATCCGCCCCTTCCCGATGACCACGATGGATTCTCTTGTGGGGCACACAAGTATTGTGATAGACTACTTCTCGGGGAACCTATCTGACTTGCTCATAGGGACTACGGATGCCTGACGTAACCATGACTTCGTAACTATCGAAGACGTACCTCTGACGAATCGATTTTAGTCTCCTTTATGCAGATCCCACGAAATCAGCATTACAAGTATTCCTACGCAAACGCGGGCATGTTCCAGGAGTCTTGGACGGACTCCCTGACGAACATGGAGGCGAAGAAGGATTTTGGATCAACGCAGATCCCATCCCCGGCTGTATCGTCTGCAACATTGGCGAGAGTGAGTTCACCCGTAACACTGGCAGGAGATCGCTCACCTACGGTTGTTTAGTGTGGGAGATCTGGACAAATGGTCTGTACAAGAGTACGTTGCATCGGGTAGTGCACAGAGGAACGAACTATCGGTATGGTATCATACTTTCCTGGAAAACGCCATTGCTGATCGGTCGTGGATTTCCCTTCAGTGTCTCGTACGATCTCAGCTTGTCCTATATAAACCTGTACTGACCCTTCTCAAGGATCCCATTTTTCTTCGAGCCGAACTTCACGGCACAAGTCGAACCGTTGCCGGCTGCAATGCGTGCCATCGCGGCCAATGGGGACTCGCCCCACGCCTACAAGCCAGTTATGTATGGCGATTTTCTGTTGAAGAAAGTGGGAAATAATTTCGCTATCGATGGTCGAGGAAAGTATGACTAGGGATCACCTGAACTTGGCAGCTTGATATCCCAATCGCCATGTATTTAGTCGCTCATAAGTACAGTGGGAAACATTTATTATTGACGCGTGCCGTGTTATTACGTCACGTGCCCAACAAGCCAGATGAACGCCGCGCTGACTCGTGGATTGTGTTATCGACATCGGTTGAAGTTTCCACATCAACTAATTTGGAGGTACCATCTCACTGCCAGGAAGATGTCCTACGAAGTGTCTCTCTCGAAGCTACCATCCCCATTGAAAGATCTGGTTGCAAGTGCACAAGCAGATGCAGGAAGGACGGACAACGACAAACTAGAGGTAGTCAGCTGGATAGATAAAGTCGCTGTGGGCGATGTCGTAAAATCTGATAGTTTCTCGGTGAGCTCGTCGGCGCACGACGCGTGATGCACAACTGACGGCTTGTGGGCGCAACACCACTCAAGGACTTGGAATCCCTCTTAATCCCTCGGACGTACCTCGTCAGCAACTACCTCACGGCCGCTGACGTCGCGCTGTACGGTGCCCTTCACCCGACGCTGGTATGCCATGCATGTTTCGATTTCGATCCTTTTGTCTGACTCTGGCTCAAGTCGCAGCTACAGCCCACTCAGTATTACGGGACACCCGCGATCACGCGCTATTTCGACCACATTCAGACGCTGCCGTCCGTGAGAGCCGCAGCACAGGCATTGTCGCCTGCGTTCTCCACCGTACCTTTTGACTTTGAATCAGCTCCCAAGATCGAGAGAAAGCAAGAGCCACCAAAGAAGAAAGAGAAGACCCCCAAGACTGTCGATCAACCTGAAGCAGGATCCAAAGCAGCAGCAAACGATGCAAAGCAAGGTGCTGCCGGGCCTCCCAAAGAAAAAAAGGATAAAAAAGAAAAGAAAAAGGATGTGGCTGCTTCCGAGGATGGAGGCAAGAAGAATAAGGAAGGAGCTGGTGGTGGAAAAGCCGCAGCTGAAGATGCTGGGGAACCTATACCATCCATGATAGACTTGCGAGTCGGCCATATTGTTGATGGTATGTATAATGTCTGCAGGCACATCGCCCACGCTGACAGTCGTTTATTAGTGAAGAAGCATCCCGATGCAGACAGTCTCTATGTCGAAGTCGGTCTCAAATCACAGACCGGTTATCAATTTCTGAATTGATATTTACAGCAAATAGACCTAGGCGAGGAAACGGGGCCTCGCACAGTGGTATCCGGACTCGTCAACTATATCCCCATAGAAAATATGCACGACAGGTACCTCGTTGCGATTGTGCGTCGATATTCTTCTCTCAAGCGAGTGACTTTTGACAGAGAGCTGACTCGACCCCGCTTAGTGTAATCTCAAGCCAGCGAATATGCGTGGCGTGAAAAGCTTCGCTATGGTTCTTGCCGTGCGTATTTTCTTGACTGATGTGTCCCAAAGTTGACACTATTATCATAGGCAACGTCGAAAGACGGGAAGGAAGGAGGTGTTGAGCTGATTCAGCCTCCCCCTGGCTCTAAACCTGGCGAGCGTGTATACTTTGAAGGACCAGAATATGAGAGTACGTTCTTCTATCCTTTTGCACATCCATTCGGTCTAAAACGCTATTAGATGCCCAACCAATATCTCAATTGAACCCCAAGAAAAAGATCTTTGAGACTATCCAACCAGGTATGGATCTTGCTGATCATTTTACCTGAACTTCTTTTTCATCGGTATCCCCACACAAGGTTTCACAACCCTAGATACCAGAGAGGCTGCTTGGATTAACCCTGCGACCAAAAGTGTCCATAGAATTCGCACCAAGGATGGTATTTGTGTCGCCCCTACATTCGTCGGAGCATCATTGTCATAAGTAAACTGGATGTACATAATAACGAGGGATGATCGACGAGACCCAGAGATCCCTACAACTGATTGAAATCATGGTGATAACCTCACTTTTCCTCACTTTCAGTGATGACGTCTACATTGGGTATGGGTCCGGTGAACCAATGCCGAGCCGAGAAAAACCAGGAACCGGATGAGAAGAGGAAAATGAACAAGACGATCACCACAGAATAGTCTGTTGTGGTGTTTTATATTATTGAAACTTCATGACAACAAATAACAAAATGACTTACTCATCGTCTGTGGGCCAGGTGTTTGGGTCCAGGGGAACAGCATCATAACCACCATGAAGGTAACCCATATAACAGCCACCGCCCCAATCAATCTGGACCACCGTCCTAGATGAAATGGTCCAGGTTGAAACTTGTTGTTTCCGGAAGTTATGCGGAAGTAGATCGGGGTGACATAGGAAATATAAAACCCGATCACGGAGGCACTTGAGGCAAGATAAAAGTCAGACGATTAGTAACAAGGGGTATTTACTGCGGCGTACGATGCGAGCGAGTCAAATCCGGCTGCCGAGAAGGAGAGCGTTCCGCATATTGCAGAGAGGAGTACGACGAACCAGACCGCATTCAGAGGTGTGTAGGTACGAGGGTTGACCTGTTTCCACCAACGTGAGCCAGGGAGTGCGTTGTCCCTAGAGAAGGCAAATGTAACTCTGGAGGCATCGACGACTTGGGAACATCCGCAAAGGTACTGGATACCCTCTTAGATATCTATATCACCGATTGGGAAAGCGACAAACCTGAAGCACGACTATCGACCACCAGAGGACAAACGTGCCTTTCCTACCTAGGACGTTGAGCAAAACATCCCCAATAGGCAATACAAGGTCTGATTGCAAAGCCCCTGGGACCGAAGCAGTAGCAAAAGATATGGCGATATACATCAACCAGCCCAGGATTTCGGTTCCCAGTACTGCTGTCATGATTGCGACCGGGGCCGCCCAAGCCGCATTTGACGTTTCTTCTGCGATGTGTGCTGCAGAATCATCTTGGAAGAAAAGCCTGTAAGCCAGGTACCATAAGTGCATGAGTCAATCATCAACTTACATCCTGTCAAGGACCACATCGGCTGGGTAAATGATAGGATAAACGCCCAGCCATCTATCCTCAGTCAGCACGTACGCACACTGGTCAAGCAAGACTAACTGTTCGACCAGCCGGTATTATTTTCGAATTCAGTAAACGCGTTCACGGGAGAAACGATACCTCTGGAGCAAACCAGAAATGAAACGATAGCGCCAATCGTCGTCGCCACTACACATGTGGTCACTTCACGAACTTAATCACTAAGACCCCCACTTACGTACGTACGAGGACGAGTATTGGCACAGACATCCGTGCCAGGATGGCGGTGCCGGAGGAGCAAAGAATAGCTTGGGTTACGTGTATTGCCAATAGGATCCCAAACATCGCCCCCGAACCTAGAACGACTGTACCATCAGTAACCATGGCAATGCCAGTTGCGATCTGTTCGGTGCTAAGAACACTTGTAAATGGTATAACCAAGTATAGGGGAAACAACACTGACCACGCATAGTTTACTGAGCAAATCAAAGTCACTTGGCCAGTGATATTAGACCATCCAGTGATCCAAGAAGCAAGTGCAGACTGCTCTTCAGATGCCATCTTGGCAGCAAAATAATAGAGCCCCGCACTCGTCCTTTTTTCGAAGTCAAACTCAAATGGAGAATTACGAAGGAAAAAGCGACACACGGCATAGACGACGCGAGTTCCGCCATGGAAGCCGCAACGCATGAGATAAAGATGCAAGGAATAAACCAGCCCCACACCATGGCAAAGTGTCCGCCTAACGACATTCGTGTTAGGATGGCACAAGTGCAAGACCCATCGCTCACCTGCTTGGAGCGGAAAGGAGTACCCGCTAATAATGCCACCTGAGACGGACAAAATGACGAGGGAGAACGATATCGTCTCGAGGAGCTGTAAAGGCACATTAACTCATGTCACCATCTGGCAGCACTTCATCACGTCGTGAACATACTGAGAATTCTCTCTTGAACTCGCTCTTGTAGCCAAGTCCTCTCAACAGAGCATCATCCGCACGATGAATGACCGACAACTTTGTTTCGTGACTTTTATTCGTCAACTCGAGGTCGAGATCGAGGTCGATTGCCTTTACGCCAGTCATTTCGCACTGCACTTCTGGAATATGCTCGAGCCAGAGACGTCTTGGTGGTTTTATGATCCATAAGATACCCTGGAGCACTGCAGTCTGCGGCCCATAATAGGTTGCCGAACCCCGTTTTTCGTAGTTGCTGCGGATGATTAATTGCCTCGCAGAAGCGGCGGATCAATGTTCAACGCCGCCTCCTCATCTTGCTGAAACGCCATATATAGTGGATAGCACTGCATCCTGACAACCAAAAGCACATCCTATTATTTTATGGGCCAAAACATGCTGTGTGATTTCTCTATATCATTGGTAAAGCTTTAAAGTGTGGACAGTTGACCGATGGGAGTCATTGAAACGACAGCTAACTTATTGAATGGTGAATGACGTACCAGGAAGGAACGAGAAGGGAATGCACTGGTGAATGCACTTCAAGTTTCTCATGGAATTGTGAGGGTGACGAATCCTAACTTTTGCTTCAGGATTTGACAAGTCTAGCTGCTTCGAAATTGGAACAGTTGCGGCGAGGACACCACATAAGATATGAATACTGCAGTGGCTGAGTGGAGCTTGTAACAATGTAGATCTGACATACAGAAGATAGCCAAATTATCCCTTGCGCACCGAACCAAGTATTGATTCTACTCAATCAATCGACATTAATCTTAATGCTCTCCTTGTCCTCCACCCTCGGAGCTTTCAAGGTAAGGATCCCGTCAGCTAATTTGGCCGTGATTTTTGAACTGTCAGTTGGGTAAGGAAGCCACACGGTCCTCGTGAAGGATGAGGTTCCGGAGTAGAGACGCTCTGACGTCAACTGGTTGGATGGCGTCTCCGACGAGCTTACAACTGCACCCGCACCTGCATTCACCATTAACAAAGCAGATATCATGCGCATAGTAAATATGCGTACCTTCAGTCTGCGCTGTGCCGGATTCCGGTTCGCTAGTGGATACTGGAGATGCAGCTTGGTGATGACTGAATGTTCTACCCTGGATGGTGACGCTACGGCCTCCATCACCAACGGTGACGTCAACATTCTCCCTTTTCACCCCAGGCAATTCCGCCTCGACTACGTAGTTATTCCCTTCCTCTGATAGGTCTAGAGCGGGGTGGACAGAGGTCGGAGAGGTGAAGAACGGGTCAGCGAAGAAGGGGCGGTGTGGAAAGCCATGATAGGCAGTGGGTGTCCTGGCTAGCGGTTCCTCAAGCATGCGGAACAGAGGCCGGAATTCATGGAGGAGCCTACTGATGGACATGATTGGGTTCGACGTTATTCAGTCTTTATCCCGCTTTTATAGGGGTCACTAAGGCTTCATGACGTCTTCCCCGGCAGTAGTGCCGAGCCCTCACGATTTTTCTAGAAATCAGACGAATAGTCTGGGGTCTCGCCGGGGTCCCAACGTAGAACCACGACTCGGACTTAGACTCGGAATACAGGACGTTGGTGATCTCTGCCCAGACTGACAGGTTCAATCCGGTATTGCAAGGGAAGAGGTCTGAGTCACAACTGATAGGCATCCTCAGACTATGTACTATACCGGCAGCATGCTGTTTCGGGACCCTCACAGAAAACAGAAAACATTCATCATGCAACCATCTATATTGCATCTAATAGGTATTCTAGGGTCCTTGACTTTAAACGGGCTTAATCGAACAAGAACTGAGCAAGATATGAAAACGGTGATAGTCACGCTGCATCGTCACTCTAGTGTCACTTTCCGGTCAGTGCCGTAGCTGAGTCTGAAGTCTTGCGTGTGGGTGGTCGAAGCAGTCGCACCGGTCTACCTCTGATCCAATGTATGAACTACGGATACAGGCGGCATTACAAGCGGTTTGCAGCGCTCTTCCAAGCCACTGGAAAAATATGCGCTCGAAATCTATCCGGCCATGCACAATCCCTCGAGTCTAGCCACATCAGTACAGGTTTGCCCACTTTGCAGTCCCAGCATCCCCACTCAAACGATCATTGTGTGTTGCAAGTACATGGTATTTACAATCCCTTCTCGGTGCACGATACATACGATACATACACTCATTTCTCCCACTATCATGCCTTTGATGCATTGCAGCGGAGATAAATTTCTGATGATGACCATTTGTGACATTAATATTTCTGTGACTGCCGAAAGATCTTTACACAGCTCCGGGATATGGTCAGGCAATGAGGGCACTTCCTGCACCTGAGCAGGGCAGAATTTTCCAAATTCCAATGTGGTTGGTGGGCCTGTCTACGATCCTTGATTCTGTGGCACATCCAAGGCTATTAGACCATTCGAATCCATTCACAATTTTCATACCTTTATACGAAATGGAATCATGGAACCTTCACTGGATAGCCTTTACATAGGGATCTGTGATATGATGAATTTGCAAGCCCAACCATAGCCAATGCCACCTGTGGAGATCTGAGCAGTTTCAACATTCTTATTCGTGGTAATCGGGTTGTTGGGGTGGCTGATTGGGAAACTACTGGATGGTATCCCCCACATTGGGAGTATGGAGACAAAATAATTCCTGGACCCCCTACGACACAGATATTGGAGATGGAAAGGATACATGTGACATATTTTGGTGGTGTTACTGGTGTATGAACAAAGCAAAGAGTATAGTATGGCTTACAGAAGGAGACTCAACTCATTTCCATCAAATTCCATGGTAGACAGTAGATCATATGCTGGTGTCAAATCCTGGTTGATCTGGCATGTACCATTGAAATAGTGCCCATCATGCTAGTACTAGCAGTACTGCATTGTAGCATCTCAGACTGGCTGGAATTAGTCCTCCAGGTTAACCAGGTATTGCAACGATTGCATGAAGATGACGAGGCACTGGAAGAAAGGTACTTGATTGGGACACACTTGGCTAGCGCCAACAGGAACCTCTACTTGCCCTATCTTATTGCAACGAATAGTACAGTCAAGAGTTACCACCGTAAAGATCGATCACAAACAGTCACGTTCCAGGCCATTCGACAACCAATTCCGCCAACACAGAATGCACCTGATCATCGTCATCCTCAAATTTCAGCATATAAAATCGCTTTTGGACGATTCCCTGTATCAAAATCACTCTCAAACATTCGCTTTCAAATTCCTATAGCTACTCACACGAACAGAAGGTTGATCCTTTGGTGATGCCATCACCTCAGCGCGGTAGAAACAGCTGGTATCAGGATACAATGCCAGTACAGTTGAACCGGTTGGGAATTCTTGATAAGCACTTGGATGTGCCGCATTGTTCGGCAAAGCAGTGGGGTCAGGCAGAGGAATAATGGCTCGAAGAGTCGTGTTGTAACACTGGCCAGGTTGGCCGTCTTCTTGTGGCTCCGCATCCTGGACCTCATAACTGCAAATGTGTTTGATCCACTGCCTCGTATATGAAAAATGACCCACCGATTCTTATCCTGGTTAATGCATCTGGTGATAACAGCCAAAATCCACGTATTCTCATCTACGTCGATAATACTTCCATCTGCAGTCTTTCCAGGGGGCGGATGGAAGGCAACTCTACGCCCTTCTTGTAAAGGCAGCTGCTTTGCTAATGCCTCTCTCCGCGCCTTTGGTTCTCGAGAGAATGAGATCGCGGGTGGGGGGCCAGTGGAACCCCGTAAAGGAGCCGCTGTCATGGAGCGCTGTGCTCCAGTGATTGGAGGAGTCATAGAAGTGGAAGTAGGTGAAGGTGAAGGAGGCCGGGGACGTTTATTGCGCTTCTCTGTCACGGAATGTTGTTAGAAAACTGGAGGGTTGATCGAGGAATAGAAAAGAACCTTGTGGCAAGGTTTCGGACGCCTTTCGAAGCGCGATCAGAACACCGACTCGTTCAATAGCGTCATTGAACGCCCTATCATTGGCATGAATTACATTCACTATTGAATGGTTCGGAAGGCAGTCTCTCACTCTATTTCGTCTTCGGAATTACGGCGCACCTCTTTCAACGCAGTAGACAACCGTGTATAGTTAGTCTTGAGCGTCTCCCAGCTCTCGGTTGGGAGTGAATCATCAGTTGGCCACATGGCCATCAGTCTATTGGCGCGTCCGATCGTTTCAATGCTGGATTGATTAGCATAAATGCTGGATAGTGCACCCAGTGATGTGCTTGCATGGGACCAGTATTCTATCTCTGTTGAACGGGGAGTATATGTGATTGATGCACAAGAGAAGCGGAGAAACCTACCTTCTGACGAAGCTGGACGCATTGACCCTCGTCTTCGATCCATGTCCAAAATGTCAGACAGAGGAAAATATTAGAATCAGCGAGAAATAAGACAGCTAGATTCACTACCACAGCGCTGGAGTTGCTGTTAGTATTTAGTTCACAGCAACTTGAATAGCCGCGGAATTACGTAAACAGCGAGGTTCAATCTATCCGACAACTATCATCGCTCTGGCCTGGCCACACTCAAGTTGGATGGTTCCCTGGACAGACTCAAGGAAATAACTATGTTTCAACTAAACTCGGCGAGATGTAGGCCCTCACTGAGAGCAATTTGAGCAATACTAACGTGACACCACGCCTCCAGAATCCAGAATCCCAAAGCTGCCCAACGCTCCTGCCAGTCGATTATCGCCCCATAAATATAGCACTCAGCAGGCACCTCCACCTGTAACCCCCCGTAAGACGTCTTCCAATACAGCCCTGTGTCCAACGCCAACCAAGTATAGTGGTTTAGAGAGTTCGGCGTTCATCCCAGTGCCGATGGCGTTATTTACGAACCGATAACCATCATCCCAGCAGCGGGTGCGTTGGCAGAAGTCCATGCTTTTGTGTTCGGATGTAATCCGCTTCATCAATATTGCATGCTCTCGGGTCCGCAGTGGACATGATGAGACAATAACGGGGGTGTCAACTTGAACTTCAAATGATGTATCACATGACCGTCAAAGTCCACAAGTAACTACTTTTTAGACTTACCCTTCTCGTCTCTGGCAGCACCCTCTGCCGGTGACTCGGATCAAGCCCTCCCATAGATGACACGAGCTCCACATTAATGACTTATGACCATTCAAAAGTCGTGTATTTTATTGGTATGTAGTGCACCTCTGGTTGATGCGTCTTTTCCGTTGTGCTGGCGTGCCCAAGAATAACTTGACACTTAGTGACAGGTGACCATCGTCGATGATTTCTCACCTATTTTGTGTTACGGGTTTCATACTCGGAGCCAGTTCAGGAGCGCATTCTCATCATAGAACATCCCATCAAACCGTGCTAGTGTTTCGGACCCCCCATCGCAGGCAGGATCACTTAAGGGGATGCTGAGCTCGGCATATAGTCATTACTTACTTCTGCAGCCATTTATCCGGATGTGGTCAGGTTTCTCTGCGAGGTATCTCTCACTTGACCTTAGCATTATGCATCACGCTGAGATTTGCAAGCATCATTTGGTTACAGGCGTTAGTTTGTCCGAGTTCGAAAGGATATCTATCCGAAGTTCATAATCTGCTAATGACATCTGTGAGCTCGCTTTCAGCCGCACGGAAGTTTTCGCCGAAGGATTTGTACGTGGCACTTCTTTGATATTTGATATCGCGATAGTGGTACTAACCCTTTGTTGGGGCTTGGACATAATGCGACCTTGCGGTACGCGGTTGGGTGAAGGCTCGAGTTCAGTCAAATCCGGGAACGAGTACCTGTTCAATTCTTTAAAAGTATTCCGAGTTCCAACCCTTCCAACCTTCCCCTCTCGTATGATCGTTGCCCTATACCTTCAAGCGAATGTCCCTAGTCCAGTTACTAAGATTCCTCGTGCATGAACCACAGGGAATGGCCCCATCTTTCGCTGGCTACTTTAACTCCTATGTTTCAGCTTTCCTTCTAGTTCACTCTGGAGTCTGGAATGCCTCCAGAAGTCGCTCAGGGATGGAAAGCGGGACCAACCCACCTCGAGGGGTTGAAGGGCATGATATATATGGGATACTTATTCAGACCTGCCTCCCATCTAGTTCATGCTTTGACGTGCTTTAACGAGCCGACTCAGCCGATATGTCCTAGACACCCTCAGACGATCTAAAGATTGTCGTTATCGAAATAGATCCCCTGAACAACAAAGAGGCCGGGGATGCTCAGAGTCTTGGCATCCAAGACCGTGCCAAGGTATTGAGGAAGCTCGATTAGTATATCCCGCCCTTCATTTCGACGTTATACCTACTCTCTTCCATGTGAGTTATAGTAATATTCTTTATGGCCACTTTCATCCGCCAATATCCTGCCTTTAGAGATCGCTCCAGTCTCGGCAAGCACAACCACTCCCCGGATGCGTCCATATTGTTTATCATGCTTTTTAGGTAATGCCAAGATTGCGGGCATGGGGACTAACCTCGAGCTTGTCGGACTTGTTTATAATACGACAGTGGCGATCTTCTTCGTACTATTTTATTTGCGCATAGCCAAATGCGACCAACGCTTTGCTAGGTTCCGTATTGTCTTGCGCAAATTCTATCGTGAGGCTAAGTGACATCTACCGGCAGACACACAGTTAAACAATGTTGACAGAAATGTAAATGTTCTTCTAAAGTTCTTCAGACCATCCCGATGGAGTATACCAAAAATTTGCCTCGGCTTTGGGTGCTGACCTGGAACACCTCATACAGTTCCCATGATCATGGTTGCATCATAGCATGGGGTCTAATCATGACTTTGACGTGTCTAGTGACGACGTATAGAGGACTACTTATGTAAGGGTCTCGAAGACGATCAATGTGATTGCTAACATCAATTTTCGGATCAGCGTCAGAATCATCCTCGGCCTAGCAAAAGCTGGGTTATTCCCAGACGTGATATTCTACATCTTCTTCTGGTATCCTCGCGCTGAGAGGGCAAAGCGTCTTGCAATATTCGGCTCTGCTGCGATCGCGGCAGGTGCCTGCAGCGGCATTTTGTCGTAGGTCCTCTTTCCTGATTCAATAGAACATGACACTCAGGTACCCGCCAAAAGATCTGCCATTGTACAAATGGAAGGGTAGGTAGTACACGCGTTCCGTCGGTCATCCAAGCTTTATTTTCAACTTGCAGGCTCGGTGGCCTCCATGGTTGGCAGTGGATTGTGAGTGGTCTGCATATGGTTATGTGATACGATCATTCATCTAAAATTCATAGTTCTGCCTTGAGGGCATTGGTGAGTCCTCATTGGTCGTTAGGGAGCTATTACTTGACGTCTCACAGTCATGGTTCTTGCAGCCCTCGCAGCCCCCTTCTTTATCTATGATGTCCGTCCATCTTCGCATTACATAGTTTGATGTCACTCCTTACTTCCGTATAACGAGTAGAGACTGTGTCGTCTTTAACAGAGTCCGAAAAGTGCTATGTCGTTGAGATGTTGAAAGCCGATCGTCAAGGTCTTGCCCACATTATGACTTCCAGTTTGTTCTGCAGGCCCTCAAGGATTATAAGATCTTTACCCAACCCGGTATATTTATTGGGTACGCAAATGGAACGATTCTTAATCACTAGCCGATCTGTCTGACATACATATGGTTAGCTTGCTCATTCCTACTTCTGCAATTCCCTTCTTCACACCGACCTTAATTAGCGAGCTCAATTTTTCTGTTACTGATACACAGCTCCTCTCGGCCCCTCCCTACGCCGCAGGCTGTATATGCACCATTGCTGTCGGTATTTATTCCGACAAGCTTCAGCTTCAAGGACCATTCGTGGTTAGTGGAGCAGTAGTTGGATTGGTGGGGTTCATTGTCCTGTACACCCAGATTCGCCCTAGTACTTCGCTTATTGGCATCGTGCTCGGTGTGATGGGTATCTTTTCGTCCATGCACCTTGTCATAGTATGGGTCCTAACAAATATCGGAGGAGAGGTCAAGCGAAGTGTTGCCATTGCAATGATCAGCGTGTTCGGGCACCTAGGAGGGTGGGCAAAGTTCGTTCTTTATGTTACATACATGATCTGATGGAATCATCACAGGATGTCCTCGGTCTTTATCTTTTTTGATCCACCACGATTCCATGTCGCTATCGCGATATTTATAACTTTGTCATGTATCGCGTGCGCTTTCCCTCGATGTTTCTTGCTTTTCGTGGTCGTTGGTGATGCACCAACACCATGATATCGTTGACTTTGTTTGTGATGTGAAACTATCAAAAGATCAACAAGCAGGAGGAGTTGGAGTGCCGTCAACGTGGAATTACTGATGTACAGACGGACGATTTTAGGGACTGTGGAGACGACAGTCCCTTGTTCAGGTCGTGTTCTTATTGTGCCTTTTTTGCATTGTCTGAGTCGCTGCTGCCCCCTGGCGGGAGCTTTGGTGGTGGTAAATTTTCCTGTGATATGGAATATTATGGATATGCTGCTGGGTAACGAGATATTGCGTGTACATGTGATAAATGTCGTCTAATCAGTTCACCCCGCCTACTGAAAATGGTAAGTATAATAGTTCGTGGGCGTGGTGTTGTTGGCACTCGCGCTCGACGGCCGGCTAGTACGGGAGTGGACACTGCGCTACAGTCAGGTTGCAATTGGTAGTTGCCAGTACTACTTATCGCCGACAAATCCAGGACTTATCTTGTTCACCAACCATTTTCCTATATTACGCTGAGTAGCACTGGCGAACAGCCGGCGGGAACGGCGGACGAACATGCCCGCTTCACGGCATTCACACAGGCGGAGCTGCAGGGGGACCAGTATCGGAATTTTCGGCGCCATAAACTTCCCGTGTTTACCCGAATTTCCTATGTACAATATAAGGCCCGAGACTAGTGCTCGCACTCCAAGATAAAAATAAAATCCGGTACTGGGTGCCTGGTCGATCCTTTAGTATACCATGTCACGCCATTAGTAATTTAAAGTTTCGTAATGGAAGCTTCTCACGTTTCACGCACAACTTGCGCCAGCGCTGGCCAACTTTTCACCAGCCTCCTCATAACTTTATCTGTTATAACTCCCGTGTTTCAGCGAGTTCCGTCTGAAACTGGTGATGCTTACCTACTAAATCCACTCAATATTCACAAGAAGTCGTTCAAAGATGGAAAACGAGATGCTTAGTATGTGCCTATTCCGCCGAGTTTGTGGTATTCTTCAGCACGCGTTGGCTATTCCTTCCGAAGAATACATCAACGAGTATTGAAGCGGCGTTACCCTGTTTCAAGAGGTTTTGAAACTTAATATATGAGATACTTAGCAGCCAGGGTTGCACTAGAGCCCCACCTCGCCCGCGCTTCGACGTGCTGATATGACCCACTCGCCTTCAGACGATCTAAAGGTTGGTACCGAAATAGACACTATCCACAACAAGGAGGCCAGGGATCTTAGCATCGAGAACCATGCTAGGGTACTAAGGAAACTAGATATACATATTTTACCCCTGGTCTCGTTGTTGTACCTCCTTTCTTTCTTGTAAGTTATGATCAGATTACTCTCTGACCATTGACCGCTTTCCATCGGTTAATTTTCTGCCTCCAGAGACCGCGCCAATATCGGCAAGTATCGCTACACGCTCTGAATATGCCCATATCGCTGATCCCAGTTTTTAGGCAACGCCAAGATTGCAGGCATGGAGACTGACCTCGAACTTATAGGGCTTCGATATAATACTGCAGCTGCGATCTTCTTCGTACGTATATTTTATTTTCCCATAGCTGAATGCGACCAGAACTTGTGTAGGTTCCGTACTGTCTTGCGCAAGTCCCATCGTAAGTTAAAGTAAATGCACACCCAATACATAAGCTAAACAACGTTCACAGAAACGTTCTTATGAAGCTCTTTAGACCATCACGATGGTGTACGGTGGCCTTTCTCTCCACTCAGCTTTGGATGCTGACAGGGAACACCTCGTGCAGTGCCTGCGATCATGATTGCATGGGGTCTTACCATGACTTTGATGTGTCTGGTGACGACATATCGAGAACTACTTGCGTAAGGGTCCCGAAAGCGGCCAATTGCGGTCACTGACGTTAGATTTCGTCGTGTACAGTGCTAGATTTTTCCTCGGTTTGGCCGAGGCTGGGTTGTTTCCTGGCGTGACATTCTACATCTCCTCATGGTATCCACGCGCAGAACGAGCAAAGCGTCTCGCTTTATTCATCTCTGCCGCGATTGTGGCGGGTGCCTTTGGCGGTATTCTGGCGTAAGTCCTCCTAATTCAGAAAATATGGTATTCACGCACCCACCAAAAGATTTGCCATTGAAAAAATGGAAGGGTAGGTAGTACTTTTAACTGTCGTTTCATCAATCACCAGGTCTTATTTTTCATTGGCAGGCTCGGTGGCCTGCATGGTTGGCAGTGGATTGTGAGTCATTTTCATGGAGTTAAGCGAGATTCTTCATTCAAAGTTTCCAGTTCTGCCTGGAGGGCATGGGTAACTCGCTTTGATCGTTATAGAGTGATCGTTTGACTTCTTTTCAGCCACAGTGCTTGCCGCACTCACAGCACCCTTCTTTATCTATGATGTTCGTCCACCATCACATCAGTCCGACATAGTTCCTTACTTCCGTTTAGAAAGTAGAGACAGCATCATTTTTGACGGAGACTGAAAGGCGTTATGTCGTTGAAATGCTGAAAGCCGACTTGCAAGGTCTTGCTACGCATTATGAGTTCCAGTTTGTCCTACAGGCACTCAAGGATTACAAAATCTACATTCAATTCATTTTATATGTTGGGTACGCGGATAGGATTCTCTTCAGACAACTAATCGATCTTTCTGATGTTTTCAATGAATTAGATTAGTCATTCCCAGTTATGCAATATCCCTCTTCACACCGACCATTATCTATGAACTCGGTTTCTCTGTTACCAATTCCCAGCTCCTCTCCGTCCCTCCTTACGTCGCAGCATGCATATCCACCGTTCTTGTAGGAATTTATTCCGACAAACTTCGGCTTCGAGGGCCGTTCGTAATTGGTGGGGCGTTGGTCGGATTGGTGGGATACGTTATCCTGTACACCCAGACGAGTCCTGGTGCTTCGCTTACTGGCGTTGTGCTCAGCGCAATGGGTGTTTTTTCTGCCGTACCTCTTACCCTCGCCTGGGCCACCACGAACGCTGGGGGAGAGGTGAAGCGAAGTGTTGCTATTGCAATGATCAATGGCTTTGGAAATTTAGGAGGGTAAGTAATTATTGCCCTTGAATCTTGGATAATTTAATGGAATCATCGCAGGATATGCTCGGCCTTTATATTTTTTGACCCACCACGGTTCAAAGTCGCCATTGGGACAAACATTGGTTTGTTATCCCTAGCGTGCGTCTCCCATCAACGTTTTCGGCTCATCGTGGTCACTGATGGCACATCAGGATACCACTAACGTTGATTGTGATGTGGAATTACCATAACGTCAACAAGCAAAGAGTGTTGACGTGCCGTGAATGTGGGATCACCGAAGACCAGATGGATGACTTCAGAGATCATGGCGACGACAGTCCACTGTTCAGATATACCATCTAGCTGGAAATAAGAGTCTGGCATGCAATTTGGAATTTGCATCGGTTCACATTTCTCATTAATAGACGACTTTTTATTGTTCCACTACTGGTCTCCTGCAGAGGCATTTGGAAGAAGTAGCTGGTTTTTATGACGGGATGTAATAATAAAATATGTGCTACTGGGGTGTTAGATTGTCAATCTGTGGTGCAACTCGACGTGTACAGAATAGTATTATTTTAGTTTACGGATCGAGCCATGACAGTACCTCATAACGCATAGCGTCGAGACCACACAAATATCCATGCATTATGAGATTTATCAGCGTACATGTTAGCTGGGAAGCCCTGGGTGCAAGCGACTAAAGCTCACTTACTGTGGCAGTGTATCATAAGTGCATGTTAGAACACGTGACCGTGCAGCTCTCAACACTCGGATCCGAGCGACAAAATCCTGCTCGTTGCCACAATGTCCTCTGATCTATGTCCACCGTACGCTCCTTTCTTTGGGTTCGCAGGAGTAGCATCCGCGGTCAGTCTTCGTGGAAGAAATAGTTTTTGTGTTGTTCCGCTCATAGCTTTGTGTTGTCGTTGCAGATGATATTCAGCAGTACGTTCAGGCCAGGACCACACACCTTTTCGAATCGTGCTGATTCTGCCTCGTAGCCATCGGTGCCGCCTTCGGGACTGCTAAGTCCGGTATTGGCATTGCTGGCATAGGCACATTCAAGCCAGAGTTGATCATGAGGGTGAGCCCATAATACTCATTCCTGCGCAACCTCTTGAGGAACGAGCGATTTGTCACCGTTAGTCTCTTGTACCGGTCGTTATGTCCGGTATCATAGCAGTCTATGGATTGGTTGTATCGGTACTGATCTCTGGCTCACGTTCGTCCCGCTTAATTCTCTCCGTGTGAACAATATACCGATGCTCTCTGCAGTACACCCTGCAAAAGATTATCCTCTCGCCGCCGGGTTCATTCACCTTGGTGCAGGTATGTCTTGTGGCTTCACTGGTATTGCTGCAGGCTATGCAATCGGCCTTGTCGGCGACTCAGTGCGTGGTTCTGGCTTGTCTCCCTTCGAGCCACTAACCTCTCGTCCAGTGCGTTCGTGCATACGTCCACGAGCAACGGATATTCGTATCCATGGTGCTCATTCTGATCTTCGCGGAGGTGCTCGGTCTGTATGGGTGAGTGATCAAAGTCTTCTTCCAACCTTGATTATAACTGTGCCCCCAGGCTGATCGTCGCACTCCTGATGAATACGCGCGTTTCTACTCTTGCTGGTTGCGACTAAATGTACAAGCCCACTATCATACCTACACTGCAAGTGATGGGTAATACATAATTCTGAATCAATCTTGTCCACTTGAACTAGCTGAGGAACGGGATACGGAGATAGAACGGCTCCGGGTCCGGCTATCGTTTCTTTGAGGGACACGTCGCCGTCCATTGCGTTCTCGTGAACGTGAAGACTCCGAACCCAAGTGTGAAGCTGAGTCAGAGTCGGACACAGATCTGTCGGAATCTGCTTCCGAATCCGACAATGATTCAGAACCAGATGAACGGCTTGACCTAAGAGGACATCTTGCTGGTCATGAAGTAACGAGTGAAGGGAAGATGACACCCACCTCCGAACTTTCTTTCTTGTATGAGTGTCCGACACAATTGATTTCACTTTCTCCCGCTCCTTTTCTTTGGCTTCCAATATCAAGTTCGCTGTACCACTCCTGAAAGAGAGTCAGCGGCGCTTGTGATGGCGGAAATACCAAGACTCACTTCCGTTTGAATTCCTCTGGCACTCCTACTGAAGGCTTGTCGTCGGCTTTCAACTTTGCCAGTACCTTTGGGTTTTCGAGCATTTCCGTCCGTGAAGGACGCGAAATGTATGGGCGTTCCGATTTACACTCGTATATGAAGTGTCCTGCGACAGAAATTACTTGAATGTTAGATATCTCAATTTCACACCTGAAAAGGTGGCAGCGGTGTTCACCAGTCTTCAGACATTTCTGGCATACGGTCGTGGAGGTTGCGCGAGGGCTGTTGTAAGACTTGCGGTGAGGTGCAAACTTGGACATTATGACGGTCGAAGCGAGCGGAGTTTAGATGTCATCAAAAGCGACTTGAGCATATATACCATTCTTGTCCTTTGGAAGGATCGTCCCCCAAGTGAACCGATATAGAACTCGAGAAGATGGCTTGTGGGTGTAATACATACTCACAATCCCTGCTTCATGGGGGGCAGAGCCTTTCTGCAAGATTTACCTCCGGGTTCCTTACCCAGACTCCCGTCGTCGCTCTACTCAACCCTCAAAGCTCGCCTGAAAGCTCTCCTCTTGACCCTCTTCGCCACCGTCGAAGTCCCTCCGGAGAGACCAGAGAAGCAAGATCACGGCGATATCGACTTCATCGTAGCCAAACCCTTGGATTGCGAGGAGATCACGCCTGGACTAGTGGGTCGCGTCCTCGGAGCGGTAAAGAGCATCGAGCTCGACGGGAATAGGACGTCTAACTATGCCGTCGTCATCAGTCGTGATGATTGGCTGGAGTATTCTGAATGTCCTGTCCCCTCGGACGTCATATACTGTCAAGTTGACGTCATGGTTTGCGAAGACGAGGAAGGGGTGGAAAGGATAACCGTCTTTCACGGCTATGGCGATCTTGGCATCATCATCGCTGCCATTGCAAAGAGTCATGGTTTGTCCGTTAACCATCACGGGTTAAAGGTGATTATTGCGCCCGCATGTTGATCGCTCGATGGGTTCTCAATCGAACGATCAGGTTGCGAGCCCTCATCCAGATCCTCCGATCTATCTCACAAATTCCCCTCGACTGATCTTTGACTTTATGGGACTATCCATGGATAGATGGACAAAAGGTTTCGAGACGGTCGAGGACACGTTCAGATTCGCTGCGACTTCGCGATTTTTTGATCCTCATCGGGTTCACGCTTCATCGATGCATGCGTTTGACAAGTCTGTCCAAGCTCGCAGCATGTATGCCGATTTCCTTGTGTGGGCTCGGGACAAAACCACAACGACGCCGCCTATAGCGACGCCCACCCAGGACGCAGCAGAGGAGGCACTCGTGGTATTTGGTAAAAAATCAGAATGGGATATAATGGCCCACCAAAGATACGCAAGGACATGGATGAAGAATAACTTTAATGGAAAGCTCGTCGCGGAGTGGACTGGTCTCGGCTGGAGAGGCGTAAAAGCAGTCATGGATGATGTCAGATCTTCAGTCAGTGGAGAAAGTTCACTCGTTGGGATGGAGCCGGAACAAGTCAAAAACTTAGTATTGATGTCCCAGAAATCGCTGAACCTTGACGCGTAGGGATAACGTACACTGAAGCCGGCACAGATTAAACATACAGTTCTCCCTGTCTTCCCGAAACTTTTAAAGAGTGACCGAAAAAATCCCCCCGCCTACCAAATGCACGGGATAATCCTGTCCGGAGTTCTCTCCATGTACTCAGTGTAGTCACTCCCAATGACGTCATCTTCCCGGGCTGCCTTCTCCTACAAAACTCGTCAACACATTCAGTTGGTTTGATCTAAATCACCGATCTCACCTCAACAGGCATCTTAACAGCAAACACACCTGCGAGAACAAAGAAGGATGCAAGCGGGACATAGGACCAATACATAACCGAGTTGACTACTTGTTGAAGCAGCATCATGCTTGTAACAATTAACGAGGGTCAACGTTTGTCATGTCTTCGATAAGATCACTCACCTATACGCAGGGTGACGGACAACAGCATACGGGCCAGTCTGGGACAGACCAGGTTTCTCGCGACGCTGGGACAAGACGTCGATTAGCACCATTCAGGGCAACTTGAACTGGGAGTCCTCACCCCTATCATTCTCCAACGTTCATCAGAGAATGAGAGTATTCGACGAAGGGAAATTTTAAGAGAAAAGGTGGCAGCACAGGCCGCAAGTCTGATGGGGATCTTCCACTCCGGTCGAACAAGGTCTTCCGGCAAGGCAAACCTCGACATCCAGGCGGGCTGCTGGAAATTGTTGAACATCACGGCAGCACAGTATACTGCAGGTGGGAGTAGCACTGCTAGAGATTGGACCGGAAGGATGAGCTTGTCCAAGATTGGATGCGGGGCAGATGTCGGGATAGGGAGGGCACCTTCCCCCTCCGCGGCGACCTTGGCCGCTCTTAGCTTCCACAGAAGAAATCTGAAGAAATCTGCAGTGGTGAGGACGGCCAAACCTTCGACCCCTTGGGGCGAGGGCATCGAAAGGTGAAGCCCAGCGATGTACATAGTGGTGGTCTGCCGCAAGTACCGACGTTGAACCCCTTTTTCAGTGGCCCCATGATGAGTAATAACTCTCGTCCAATCATACCTCGTGATAGTAAACACGTTCACACTTACAAACGAAAGGTGTAGTGCCAGTGAATATATGACCGCTGCATTCGAAGATCAGTAATCTGTACTACCCAGATGTCGCAGGCCTGCAGCTCGACGCAGCTTCTTGAACGAACGTACTAGTAGTGGCAGTGAGTCTCAGACCAGTGAGAGCTGGCTCTCAAAAATATCGACCAGGTGATACAGTTATACAGGAAACACGTCGAACTTTAAGTAGACACCTGATATCGTAGATTCATGGTGATGGATCTGATCTGTTGACCAGCGACAAAGTTTGGAAAGACCCGCCATATGTAGTCAGACTCTTCGAACTTCGTGATGTCACATCAGACAAACCGGTGATTAATATTGCCGATCATACCCTGGGCCCAATTTCTGCTCCGTTTTCTAAAGACGTTGGTGAGTCAAGTTCGGAGTTTCAAGTAGGTTGATCCTTTTGTGTCGACGTGCTAACTTGACAGGACTCAGGCCGCACTCATAATGCCCTTTTCACTCCAATTGGCGCAATACCTTGGCCTCTTTCTTGCTTTCTTCCACGATGACTAGAAAATCAATCCGAGTAAGTGAGGTATTCATGACGATGGCGGATGAAGTTGTTAGGATCAATCATGACTGTTATCATATCAGCAGGACAGTCACCAGCTACAATTAACTGGTAGCCAACTTTGGTTGTCGACCACAACCAATCCTCTAATTGGCATAGGGAAGGGACTGACGCGTCGAGTTGGTCATCGGGCATATTCTCGATGAGGAAGTAGATCCTTGCTTTATTGCTCTGTTGAACGCACAAAAAGTCCAAGTATGGATGCTTTCAACGTCCTCGGGCTCCAGTCTCATCGACAATCTAATGTTCCTTATCTCCTCACAATGGTCTCCTAGTTTGCTATTTCCACCAACATTTTGCTTACCTCTGGAGTTCTGGTTGTTCCCTTTTTTCTTCTCGGTTGGAATCTCACCTGGTTCGTCGCCGCGAGAACCGTCAGTCTAAGCCGATCCACTCACTGGCACTGAGTCCGGTTAGGATTATTCTACCATTTCTGCTCTGCGACTGTGTTGGACATTTTACCCATTCCATCCTCCTAGCTCTTCCGTTCGAGGATTTGAACATTTCATTAGCCACTACTCGTTTTACGCCAACTTTACCACGTTCCTTTACTCTCATTTTTCCCTCTTTGCATACTCACTCCTTTCTGCCCGCTGCCTAGCCATAATTTGCGCGATCCATGGACACTCACTCTCGGCCAATCAGGGCCCTCGGTTTTCCACACAAGTACTCTTTTTTGCCTTTTTTTGTCTCTTTTTGCTCCTTTTAGTCGGACTGGCTACACTGCATGGATACGCTGAAAAGTTCACTAAATGCACAAAGATTCACTTTTATGTAAGTGCTTTTTAACAAGTTTGTGCGACAGACGAAAGGCGCCGGAAAGTAAGAAAAGCATCATTAAAAGCTAGAAAAGATACCAATTTACTGATGCTACCTGAGCGACAGTCGCCAATATTTCCAAGAGTTGTGTGTCGCGCTGAATTTGGTCTTCGTTACTTCCATGGCGTCGATATCATAACTTCGGCGTTAGCTTGCTTCATGTCGACGAAATTTATCATGCTGAACTTGAACGTTTGCGACTAACTCAATCCAGGACAAGGACATCGTGATTATTGGAGTTGGTCCGGTTGGGCTGGCTCAGCGAAGAAGTCGATGCTTCCACTCACTGCCGACCGGCCATTTGCGGCTTCATCGGGTACCACTGGCAGCCCTTAAGCTACTTACATACTCTCATCAACAAAGAAATCGATGCCCTCCACCCACTACCAACCCATTCGTGGCTTCGTCAGTACGGGCCTAAGCACTCCAAGCTTACATTCCTCACCCATTCAGAGAGACACTCCGCCGGCAACTGTCCATATGAAGACCTCCTTGGTTAAGTCCTTGACTTTGGGCACGTGGGCCGCATGGTACCCATCATTACCAATGCTGTCGTAGTGCTCGAAGACCGCATCAAGGCATGCATCAAAGAGGGCCGATTTGACGTTATCGTGCATCGCTGCTGAGCCTTTTTTGCTGTCCAAGCTGAGCTCCATGATGCAGAGGAACGGATGTCGCAGTGTAGGAAGGCACGCCGGCTGGGGATGATTGCGATAGATAGTTGTGCCGCAAGCACAATGAGATTACACAACATCTGCTCAACCTGGATGCGCGGTGTAATGTGCACTGTGCCTAAGCCGGTACATTCGTCACTCACTCGGTTTTTCTCTCCCTCTATTTTTTTCTCTTTCTCTCCAGTTGTTTGCTGTTTTGCTTTTGTCCAACATAAATACTGACCGATGTGTGTGACAGCCGAAAGTGAGTCCCGAGGCGCGACATTAGTGAAAGCTCGACTACGTAATGCTAATTGCTCACACGACTGCTGACTCAGCTGTGACCACGACCAACTTGTAGTCAACCATTCGTCCGTGCCACCATGGATATGCTCATGCTCAATTGTTGGGTTCGTTCTGGAGATGATAAAGCGATATTACAGATCAAGATCTCAAAAGAAGAGACGGTCTGCGATCTTCAAGAGGCTATCAAGAACAAGAAACCAGTAACATTTCGTGACGCAGCCACATATAGTCTCACTCTTTACAAGCCCAAGTATCCCGTATCCTTACCCTATGAAGAGAACCTCAGCAAATTTATCCTCTCAGAGCATGCGGAGTTCTTGGAGGCATTGGATGAGTTATCAGAGGTTTTCCCGGAACAGCCACTCAAGCACGACATCCATGTCATAGTGGGTATGTAGCAGAGGCGATCCAAGCTGGTCCTATCAATTGATTCTGGTTCTTCCTTCTCTAGATGTGCCATCGATAATCAATTGTTGGTTACGGGGGTCCAATCTCGATGCCAGATTTCCAATTATGATCCAACCGCGTGAAAACACCTATCAATTTGTGTCCCGCATCAAAGACGTAGAACCGAATCTGAGGAACGTAGCCAACCGCTGCATACGCTTATACAGGATATCGGGAGATGAGAACGAACTCCGAGAGAGTCTTAACAAAACGGGTAGCGGTGCACCACTCAAAGATGTCTTTTTGGCACCCAATTTCCTGGATGTACCAGTTCTCGCCCCTTTACATATTATTATTGATGTCCTACTGGCATTGGGTTAGTTTAAACTATCAACCTCGCACTGAGGCTTGTCCTGACGATACTTAAGTTTCCCAAAAATGTTCTCTGGAGGAATAATCTATCGCTGAGAACATCAAACGTGCTAAGATTTTTGACTGCGCACCGTCCTCCATAGGGTATCCCAAATACAGAAGCATACAAAAGGAGGAGTGGAGTCGTTTACTTGATCGTCGTAGGATCTCGGACGACGCTGAGGATGCCTTTCTGGATGACAAAATCCCACCGATTTCGCTTGTGTTCCAACCATTTGGTGTCTTCCTGGACACCTATCGCCGCCACAGTGAGGGTGATCCTGGAGAAAGCACCTTGCCGTTTCTGAAGCGACTAGTCGACGTGTTTGCGATAGAAGCGGCCGAGATCTACCCTGTGGAAAGCATGAGACGCGACGCCTGTTTAGATGTTCTGAATCAAATATTCTCCATTGTTCTCGGTGACTCCCACCAACGAATTACCCCAGGTTCGATTACAGGCACTGTTCCTGAGCTCGCAACTGATGGCCACAGCATTGGTCCACATGGAGAACCCATCTGTATAGTGGAGATCGAGAACGAGCAGGCTGGCATCTCCAGTATTCCTATCATCCAACTGACCGGCTACTATGCACGTTTCGTCAAGACGGCTCAAACTAAGCTGTTGTCTTCGAGGCTGCCAACGCTCGGTATCACCATTGTTGGTAAGTTTGTCGTCATACCTAAATATCTCATACTGACAATACCAGGCCCCGTGATCACGTTTACGCTCTAGTCTGTTTCCATGGACGTCTTCACTATACATCACTTACTCCTGGGTTATCATGTGTCGAATATGCAGCTGACGGCGACGATCGAAAAGACTTGTATCGTGCCTTTACAGCAGCCGCTACTCTTCTCCGTGACATCGCTACATCGCCAAAGCTTGCACATCCCCCGAACAACCCTTATTTCCCAGCAATCACACACTTGCCATCTATTGAATGTCCAGGAACTACGATTCAATTCAGAATTGAGAATGCGATCTTCGATACTTTGAATCGATATGTATACCATGCTGTCGCTGAGGACAGGTCGGACCTCGTCGTCACGCTCGTACAGCGGGCAGGGCTTTTTATCCATCAAAACTTCGCAACACCAGACGCAGACCACTAATCCTCCGAGTCGTTGCCAAACCGTTTATGTCAACAACCGCTCCAGGAGCAGCGGTGCCACCCCAGACGGCCTCCCACTCTCCGGTATCGGCGTCTTGGAGCTGCACAGAACCATCACCACGTCACCCGCTGGACGGAGATCAAGGAAGCGATCTCGGGCTGGATGAAGGTGCGCTTGGCGAAGGAATGTTGGCCAAAGGAGATCGTGGAAAACGAGCAGGTGAAGGCGCGTGAGGCTGTGGAGGACATATGGGTCGTCGGTGGAGCAAACGGCGGTGGATGGGATATCAAGAGGTCTGGGGCAAAGACGAGATATGCTGGTCCCGGCCTTGTGGAATATACGGACGACGTTTGAAGAAGAAACTTGGGTTTGATACAATGGAATTTGCGAGGGTCCGAGACAGCGGTACCATAAGATGAGTATATGTATGTCGTCGATGATTCGGTATACACACTACGTCGCTGGATCATCACCGTAACAATAATCATACACATTACCTGATTTCTAAACTATAGCCACAAGAAGTCAGTCCCGCGGGGTGTACTTCTGATAGTGTTGTTGAGTTCAGTGATTTCTCAAAGTCCTTTACTTCCTTACATTCGCTCGTACATCTCGACCCCCCCGCGCCCTGGACGGAAGTTGTACACGGCAAGCTCGGGGGTGAGCTCGAGCAGGATGTACATCGTATTTCCCTGGTGTGGATCACAATCGGCTGGAGACAGGGCAAGTGCGCGTGCACCCATGTACGTACCATACATTGCGACGTGTCGCGGCCCACTGGCAGTCTCAGCAGTGACAAAGTCCCGTATGGCCCAGTGTCTGTCGGTGCTTTTGATAAGCCGCCACACTTGATCGGAACCCAAGTTGGGGACAAGGAGCTCCCGTTCTGTCGTGTTGAGTGGGTTGAACATGGTTTAGTGCGGATGCGAGGCTTCTTGGCGAGATAGGTCCCTGCGTGTCTTTCCGGCTTCGAACGGCAGTGCGAGGGTCCTTATCAAGGTGAGTGTACGGTGGGATAATGGAGAATGGGAGCGCCGCAATAGTTGCGCCAGAGTACTGTAAACATGGTCACCGGAAAGACGGAACAGTGGTCTGATGTCCGCGATCATTTGTACACGACTTGACTCACGTTTGCAACGATGAGTTTGTTTTCGGTGACAAGTAGCGCGCATGGGTAGGCACCACCGCTTGAGCACGTCGCCTCGTTGATTTTTTGGCCCTTGCCATGCTCGATGCCAACACGCGACAAGGCGGCTCGAGTGCGTGGTGCGGCAATCAGATTGCCGTGTTGCGGAAATGTGGTGGATGTGAATAGGCGAGGTAAGGGGACGTGGCTGACACAGCGTCTGTTTATTTAGGTGTTGTGATGCGCAGTGTCAAAAGTCGGTGTGGGTAGAACACAAGGCCGAGTGTCCATCACTTCGCAGTTCAACTGTGTGCATGTAGGAGTGAAGGAAAGGACATGTATTTCTTCAGTGGCAATTCACATTAACAGGTCGCACAAGCCCATGAAGTCGACTCGACGACTCTTCTGTAAGAACGTTCTTCAACAACTCTGCCAAAGGCCAGGGTAGGGGGTGGTGAAAGCTGAGCCAACCTCCAACACGTCAAAATCCACAATTGTGTACTCAATCTCCCAAAAGATACCATCATAGGAGGCCAGCCTCAGTGAAAAATTGTTCTTATCGTTGGCCAAGGTGCAGACGAAGAGAATGTCCCAAGGACCGAGCTGGTGTTGACGAGCTACGAGGGGGGAGGTACCTGCTCATAGGAAGGCTGAGGAGTGCGAAGCCATCGTGGCCGGTGTTGAGGATGAGCGTGGTGTTTGCAGAGGGTGCTTAGCCATAAAGGCTTGTCTTCATCGCCGTCTGGTAATAACCGTAGCGCTTCTTACTGATAAGTTTGCTGAGATTCTCTTTATAGGGTCTGGATACCGGATCCTTGGGCTTGTAAAGAGTGAAACCACATGTGTCTGCGTCACGAAATGTTGCTAGTTTCTCGTTCTTGATAGCCTCTTGAAGCTCAAAGACAGTCTCTGTTTTTGGGATCTTGACCCGGAGGAACTCTCCAGAACGGACCCAACAATTGAGCGTGAGCACTGCATCCATGGTGGCACGGTCGATTAATGGCTGTTTGAAACGAACGGACCCGCTGAACAGGCTGGTCGCGGTCACAGCTGAGTTAGCAGTCACACATGTGCATGAGTAAGAAACCCATCAGGATTTCGGCAGATTCGTCGCAGCAAGGGGCCGACCAATTTTTATTCGAGCTGTGCCTCAGGCCAAAAGTTACAACTTGGGGATCTGATATGCTAGTCTAGATGTAGGGCTACTGGCAGCGAGTTGTTCCAACTGTCGGGGCCACTTCTGATTCCATCATGCTCTGTCATTGTTTCATTGAATACGCAGTTATTCCCTCTGAAAGCGGTACGATTAAATATCAGCGCGTGAAGCTTGCGGGAGAGCATTTGAACGCTAGGTCGTTTCGTTTGAGCAATCAGACGCGCACAAAAATATGTCGGAGGACGTACCATCTCCATCCTTCTTTCGTTTCTTCAAACTCGCGTTCGTTCATGTTTTGAGTGGAGGTGGAATGTGCAGTCTGGCAGTAACTGCAGTTTCACCTGTTTCCTTGGTGAGCCTTTGAAGTACTTGCCATTCGGGGTGATTTGACACAAATGATGCCCTTTTCACTCCAATTGACGCGATACTTCCACGAGAACTGGAAAATGAGGTATTGTCGTATGTGGCATGGTACAACCATCATGATGTTGTATCTACTTACATCAATCATGGGAGTCCAGTCATGGGGCTCGCTGTGACTGATAGGCTCCTTGATGCATGATGAACATACCTGGTAACCGGGTAACCAGCCTGAGCTCTACGCTGAACGCATAAAAAGGTCCAAGTATGCATACCTGCGTCCTCGGGCCTCAGTCGCACTGACAATCAAAGTTCCTTATCTCCTCACGATGGCCCGGGTCTCCAAATTCGCTATTCTCACCAATATTTTGCTTGCCTCTGGAATCCTAGCTGTTCCCTCTTCTTCTCTAGAGGCTCGCCTTGCTCGTCTCCGCAAGAGCCGCCAGTCTAATCCGACCAACAACACCCCCGAGATGGATTACAACGGTGGTTGGTCTGGCGCTGCCGTGACGGAGAGTGAGGTTAGTCTAATCCCCATACTCCATCATCGTGCCCAATCTCATACCTTTTGCTAAACAGGGAACTTTCACCACTGTCACTGGCACCTTCAACATCCCCCGTCTTGGTGGCCCGGGGCCTGACAATTCCGCGACCGCTTGGGTTGGCATTGACGGTCCAGTCTGCAGAGCCGCCATCCTCCAGGCCGGCGTCGATCTAGTCGTCAGCAACGGTAATGTCGTGTATGCTGGTGAGCCAAAATAATCCTTCACTCTGTATCTATCCTTCACCATCCGCTCGTCGCACAGCTTGGGTCGAGTGGTACCCCGACCCCGCCTACTATTTCCCCGCATTTAATATCAGCGCCGGTGACGAGATTAAGTCCACTGTCACAGCCTCCTCCAAGAACTCTGGCTCGGTGGTCATCGAGAATCTGACGACCCGCAAGAGGGTCACAAAGGAAGTCTCGTCCTCTACTCCTCTGTGTGGGCAGACCGCCGAGTGGATCGTCGAAGACTTTATGCAAGATATTCCTTTGGCGGACTTTGGCACGATCAGGTTCACCAACGCCACCGCTTCTGGCCCCGGCGGCAGCAGATATACCCCAAATGATGCTAATATTATCTTTAACCTCCAGCAGGACAACGGCACGATTCTCACGGACGTCTCCGTCAGCAACGACACCGTCTTCATCAAGAGGATCTAAACAACTTGACAGGTCGGTAGATACCGTCTTTGTGAAAGTGAGGTGTCATCGAGGTAAATAGTGTTCGAATTTATATAGTTTCTGGGGTGTATCTGGAGGGAGATGGAGTAACTATTATTAGTCATGTCTTCTCTCCATCTTGCAGCAAGATATTTACTAGGATTCATGATTTCCATCTGCTGTGGCATATTGCCACATATGCACATGCCACCTCGGTTGCGCCTCTTGAAGCCGGTGTGGTAGTACCGGGGCAATTATAAGGGAAGCCCGCAGTCGAGATAAGTAAACGTCATGAACGGTCTCACCTCAGCACGTAGTTCATCTAGTATAAATGCTGGGAACAAATAACGAGAATGTCAGCATGAAACAGAACGACAAAATGAATGGTCTAGCAACGATGTCCATGCTACGTGTGTCACTGTTTGTCCATCATGATAGCAGACAATTTACGACGATCTACGTGTCCATTGATTATTATCTTGCTGGCAACGTGTCGGGATGAAATTTAAAACGTGAAACTGGATCCACGACCTTGAGGTGAACGAGACCACATCTCGTTGACGGGCTATTGAAGATGAAGGCAGAATTTAGGACCGCGGATGTGAGACAATTGTATTACATAAAATACCCGCCATGAAAAGGTTTGAAAGTCAAAGTGAACGAGCAACGTACGTCCTCCCTCCTCATATGCGATACATAGGTTACTATGGGAATCCAACTTGCATATCCCCATGTGTTTCTCCTCGCGCTGGAATAGCCGTTGCCTCAACACTCGACTGATTAGAAATTCTCCACGCACTTTCAAATGGCATCGATATCGCAGACCCTCTACCAAACCAGTCTTGGTTGGTACGGGCATTTTCGGGTGGCGGCAGCGCCACTTCAAACTTGAATTATATCAAGCGATCCCAGGGTAGACGTGTGAGGATCTTTGTCAGATTCGACACACTCGGAGCAAGCAGCGGTGAGTCTGCCCGAAAACTGTCGGATAGTCTGGGAACGGCCAATGTCGTGACTCACCAGTCACTGCCTTTGACCATCCTAGACTTTCATCATGTCAGAATCCATACCACTGTCTCCTCAGCAGGTAGACATCCTCAAGACCTTCCGTGAGCAACTGTTCATCGAAGATATCTTACATGAAGGAGATTCCATCGGAACGGATGACTCAACGTTACTGTGAGTCTACGATGGTCCTCTGCCCGCCGATATGATATGTGCGAGGAAAGCTAAACGCGAGCATCCGATACACTTCAGCCGGTTCCTACGCGCACGAAAATTCAATCTTAATGAATCAAAGAAGATGGTGATGAACTGCCAACACTGGAGGCAAACCGTGTCGGGAATCGGTATAGATGAGCTGAATAACAGGATGGATCCCTTTGACGTGAGTGATGAAGATTGTGATAACCCCACACCCCCACATCTAATCTCCTCGACTCAAAGTACCCCGG